>PVJI01005121.1:0-100025 GCA_004026765.1 Micronycteris hirsuta | reverse complement strand
CTATTTTTATTCCATTTTATGCTTCTGCCCCCTTTGTCGAAGATTAATTGCTCGTAGAGACTTGGGTTTATTTCTGGGCTCTCTATTCTGTTCCATTGGTCTATCTGTCTGTTTTTATGCCAGTACCAAGCTGTTTTGATTACAGTGGCCTTGTAATATAGTTTGATATCAGGAATTGTGATCCCTCCTGCTTTGCTCTCCTTTCTCAAAATTGCAGCTGATATTCGGGGTCATTTATGGTTCCATATAAATTTTTGAAGTGTTTGTTCTATACCCGTGAAATATGCCATTGGTACTTTGATAGGGATTGCACTGAATCTATAAATTGCTTTGGGGAGTATGGACATTTTGATGATGTTGACTCTTCCAATCCATGAGCATGGTATATGTTTCCATTTGTTTGTGTCTTCCATGATTTCTCTCTTCAGTGTTGTGTAGTTTTCTGAGTACAGGTCTTTTACCTCCTTGGTTAGGTTTATTCCCAGGTATTTTTGTTGTTGTTGTTGCTATATCAATGGGATCTTTTTCCTGATTTCTGTTTCTGCTGTTTCACTGTTGGTATACAAAAATGCCTTTGATTTCTGGATATTGACTTTATATCCTGCTGTTTTGCCAAATTCAATTATTAGATCGAGTAGTTTTTTGGCGGAGTCTATAGGATTTTCTAAGTATACTATATGTCATCTGCAAACAACGACGGTTTTGTTTCCTCCTTTCCAATTTGGATTCCTTTTATTTCCTTTTCTTGTCTGATTACCGTGGCCAAAACTTCCAGTACTATGTTGAATAGAAGTGGTGATAGTGGGCAACCTTGTCTTGTTCCTGATCTTAGTGGGAAAGATTTCAGTTTTTGTCCATTGAGTATAATGTTGGCTGTAGGTTTCTCATGTATGGCCTTTGTTATGTTGAGGAATGCTCCCTCTATTCCCACTTTGCTAAGTGTCTTTATCATAAATGGATGCTGTACCTTATCGAATACTTTTTCTGCATCTATTGATATGATCATGTGATTTTTGTCTTTGCTTTTGTTTATGTGATGTATTACATTTATTGTTTTGCGAATGTTGTACCATCCTTGCATCCCTGGGATGAAACCCATTTGATCATGGTGAACGATCTTTTTGATGTATTGCTGGATGCGGTTTGCTAATATTTTGTTGAGGATTTTAGCGTCAACGTTCATCAGTGATATTGGCCTGAAGTTTTCTTTCTTTGTTGTGTCTTTTTCTGGTTTTGGGATTAGGATGATGCTGGCATCATAAAAAGAATTTGGGAGTCTTCCATCATTTTGGATTTTTTGGAATAGTCTGTGAAGGATAGGTGTTAGTTCTTCCTTAAATGCTTTACAAGTGAATGTTTGTAGCAAACATTGACAGAGCAGAGACTGATAATCTGATATAAACTCACTCAGAGACTGGATAAAGAGACAATTCTCTCCATTCACATTATGAGCCTACCATAAATGTTTATAGCAAAACCAGGCAAAGACAGTACAAGAAAATAAATTTAAAGACCAAACTTACTTGTCCACATAGATATAAAGACGCTAAACAAAAAAATTAGCACACCAAATCTAGCAGCTATAAAAAAACACCAAAAGTTCAAGATTAGAATAGCTATTATATGAATTCACCACATTACCAGAATAAGAAAAAAAATGTGATCACTGCAACAGATGCAAAACAAAGCATTTAATAAATGTCCTTATCTTTCCATCATAAAAACTCATCCAAATAGGCGTAGAATCTCCATTTCCTGGTAAAGTTACACACACACACAAAAAAAATCATTCTCAGTGATAAAACATCAAAAGTCATTCAATTTAAGCAGAGATTGGCCAACTTTTTCTATAAAGGACATATTTTGGGGGCCTGGGCTTGTCTCTGTCACAGCTACTCAACTGTGCTGAGGCGGCATGAAAACAGACGTAGACAATATGTAAATGAATGGATGAGTGTGGTTGTGTTCCAATAAAACTTTATCCACCACTTAAAATTTTCCAAAACTTCTTCACTCGTGGGACATACAAAAACAAGTGGCAGGCTGGATTTGGCTGAAGGGAATATTTGTCACCCCCTGTATTGAACCAGGAGCAAGTCACAGGTGTCCTCTATCACCAACTCTGTAGATTATTGTCCTGGGTGTCCTAGTCAATATAATAAAAAAGAAAAAAAAGTGTTTAAAGACTGGGAAGAAAAACATAAATCTGTCATTTGTTCGTGTGGTTGTCTTACATGAAAGCCAAAGGAATGTTGAATCACTTAAATTAATAGATTTAACAATTTTGCCAGATATAAGATCAATTTTACAAGATGAATTGCTTTCTATGCATCAGCAACAAACAGATAATGTACGGTAATATAAAAAACACTCTTTATACAGCACCTAGAAATACTATCTAACAAAGGATGTTCAAGACTTTTCAGGGGGAAATGATAAAACTTTATTTAAAAACATTGTAGAAAACCCACATGCTCACAGAATGGGGCAGCCAGCATCCTAAAGCTGCGACATGCCACCCGAGCCAGGCCAAATATGAATGGACTTCATGAACTTGAAGGTGCTGGTAAAGTGCTTATGGTTTTTCTTTGCTTAATTTTTAAATGTGACTTTTTTGTACATCTTTTGAGAATCAATCAAACCATTTGCTGAGGTCAAGTAATTTAGGTAGCCTCTCTTGTTTGCAAAAGTTTTCAGGATCTCGAGAAGTGGGGACGTACCCCTCACCCAGCAGTGGGTGGCATCACAGGGAGAGATGAACGCTTATCTTCCTAACCTTCTTCTCCCATGGGGCTTTCTCCCCGTCTAGAACAAGAGAACTCCATCGACCTGGACTCCATTTATAGTAACTTCCAGCCCACCTTGGATCACGTGGACTCTAACACAAAGGTAAGAGGGGTCTGCATGAAATGCTCACCTCCCTCTGCTCTGAGACCTCCTCTCCCTTCCTACCACGGCAGGATCTTCAGGAAAGCAGCCATGTCTATGATTTGATAGTCCAGGTGATCATCCAGGGCTACACTGCTGGGAAGCGAGCATCACTCCGGGTGGCAGCGGGTGGGGGAGGAGAGTTAAGCAGCAAGGTCTACCTGTTTCAGACCCCTGAGGCTTCAGGCTCAGAGGGTCTATCTGCCTTTTAAGTATGTCCTTGGTGGCCAATTTATTTAGTTATTTTAATTTTCAAACACACATGAAAGTCAAAATAGTAGTGCGGTAAATACCTATATACCTCATCTGAATCAACCATGTTTAACATGTTTAACTTACATATGAATTTTTGCTGAACCATTTGGAAGTCAGTTGCAAACATTATGGCATAATGGCATTACACCTCAGAATGCCATCATCACACCCAATAAGTTGATAATAATTCTAGAACATCATCCAATGAGCATTTTTTTAATTAACCCAGGAACATCTCTTATTACCAGTTTTTTCAAATGTGAATACTACGAATCTCACTCGCTGACTCCTGGTATGTCTCTTTGGTCTTTTAACCTATGACTGGCTCCTATCTTTTTTTTTAATTTATGGGAGGAGGGCAAAAGTAAGTTTATAGTTGTTCATATGGAAAATAATACAAAAATTAACAAATAATAATTTAAGAATAAACTCTGTGTTTGTGTACTCACAACCATAAACCTACTTTTGCCCACACCTGTATTAGTTTTTGGAAGAGTCTAACATGGTTGTGTTAAAGAATGTCTCACATTCTGAATGTGTCTAATTACTTCCTCATGGTGTCATTTAACTTGTCCCTCAATCTTCTGTGGTTCCTATAAACTGGCAATGTGGTCTACAAGTTTGATTACACTTAGCTTAGCCATTTTTGCTAAGCATACATCATAGATAATGACATTGCATCACCTCAAGAGGCACCTAATGTCAGGTTGCCTCACTGATTGAGGCCAAGATAGGTCACTCGGGTAAGGAATGACAACTCCTCGACACTTTTAACTGAATGGGTATTGGAGGGCAAAAGAAATGCCCTCAAAGTATTCACACTTCAAAAGAAGTGTGATTGGCTTCAGGCACTAGTTCCCTTCCCCGAAGACAACCTTGTTGCAGAAATGAACTCCTAGCCAGGACACCTTTAAACCTGCCTAATTGGGGGGTTGGGTAGAGTGGAGGGATACAATTGCTTGCACTAGATTCTGGGTAATGGAAAACTTCTAAACTGAATGTTTCCCCTGTTTCAAGACTCTTATACTTACAAATTTCAGGTTTCTCATGGGCCCAGCCCTCACTTGATTCTAACTCTCTTTCCAGATCAGAATTCAGAGGCCTCAGGTGACAATAACATCACTTTAAGGCAAAGGCAATTTCACATGAAGCTGTGGGGTCTGGAAGTGAAGAGACCTCAGTTCAGCTAAGGTTGATGGAAATTTTCCACATTGAGAGCATTCTACAGAAACATCATAAGAAATAAAGAGGAAGAGGAGAGAGACCACAGTTCTGAGAAAGAAAGAAGGAACTTCTACTTTTTGCAAAAGCATGGATGGAGCTGGAGAATATTATACTAAGTGAAATAAGCCAGGTGACAAAAGACAAATACCATATGGTCTCACCTATAAGAGGAAACTAATGAGCAAACAAACAAATAAGCAAAATAGAACCACAGGCATGGAAACAAGGAACAGATTGACAGTGACCAGAGGGTGGGGGTGAATAAGGGTGGAAAGAAGGGGAAGTGACTAGTCAAGGAACATGTATGAATGACCAATGGATGAGGACGACAGGGTGGGGATTGACTGTGGGTGTGAAGAGGTGGGCGGGGCAGTGGAGAGCCAGGAAAGAAAAATTGGCACAACAGTAATAGAAAAACAATAAATTATTTAAAAAAGTAGAAACATCGTGCAAACTACAAAGGGCTTGTCAGAACCTCAGGGAAGTCCCTTCAGCTCATTCTGGGAGGTTCTTCCTGCTCCATGCCAAGCTTCAGCACCAAGGACAGCATTCCCATCCACAGGTCTACAAGGGTGATCCATCAAACACTGGATTGTACTTACTGTTACACAAAAATGATGTTTAAGATTTATTGCATTCCCTATTCATGAAAAACGTATTTTTAAAAATATATAGCATTTTCTTTGAGTATATAAGATTATGAGTATTTAAAAATGTCTTTTAATCTACAGATTGTTTCTTTTGTTAGTTAACATAATCATATATAATAAATAAATAACAACACAATCAGTTTTTATTAACTTTTTTATGGTTCCCATGCCATTCTTCAGTCAATGCCCTATACAAGCTCCTGCTTCTCACCTGCCATGCTCTCTCCTCCTCTCCTCTCCTCTCGGAGGTAGGGTTTGATGAGTTCGGCCTCAAGGTGACAAAAAGGAAATCTGCTGCCAGGTAGCATGGCATCTCCTGATCTTCCCTGGTATCACTTGCTGGCCACCCAGCATGCACGGGGATCCCACACACATTCACTCGCTCACATGACAGAGGGGCTCACTTCCTGCCGAGAGAGAACCAAGTTCTTCTTTTGGAAACAGGTTCTTTCCATAGATCTGAAGAGATGGAGTTTTGGATCTATTTTCGGCTTTCTCATTAACTCCCTTGGTTAAATTTGGGAAAACCGTATCTGACCATTTGAATTCAGTCTTGCCTTCTGCTGAATAAGGACTAAGTTGTTTTTAAAGTCGCTCCCATTAGTGAAGTTTTTACCATTTTTAGAATGCCTTATTACTCTTTCTGACATGCAGCTCAGGATTCATTTTGTTCTGGAAGGTCTCTTCCACAGGCAGCCCCACTTAAACCTTAACTTAAGAAAGAGCGTAGGCTCTGCTGCCCCCACATGGACACTTAGAGCATCTGCAGGTACCGTTTAGCAGCTCCCTGCCATTCCCTCCTGGCCTCGTTGGTTAGAGAGCTTTAGGCTTCACTTGGTTCATTCCCATATTTGCCATCAAAATCCCCAGGTCTTAAAACTGGGCTGTCTTAGTCCATTCAGTCTTCCATTACAGAACACCATATACTCGTGGCTTATTAAGAACAGACAATGATTTCTCACAGTTCTGGAAGCTGAGAAGTTTCAGATCACAGTATGGACAGATTTGGTGTCTGGTGAGCACCTGCTTCCTGGTCCAGAAACACCTGTCTTTGTTCAGTGTTCTCACATGGTGAAAAGGGCAAGGGAGCTCTCTTGGGCCTTTTTTTTTTTTTAATTTTTTTTAAGATTTTATTTACTTATTTTCAGAGAGAGGCGAAGGGAAGGAGAAAGAGCAATGTATGGTTGCCTCTCACATGGCCCTCACCGGGGACCCGGCTTGCAACCCAGGCATGTGCCCCGACTGGGAATCGAACCAGGACCCTCTGGTTCCCAGCCCGCGCTCAATCCACTGAGCTACACCAGCCGGGCTCTTGGGCCTTTTTTATAAGGGCCCTAATCCCATTGGGGGGGGTCTGCCCTCATGACCTAATCACCTCCCCAAAGGCCCCACCTCCTAAACACCATCACGTGGGGCATTAGGTTTCAGCATATAATTTTGGTGGGGGGAACATATTTAGTCTGTAGCATGCACTGAACCTGGGTATCTTTACTGTCAGAACTGCTTCCCGCCTTCCACAGGCTGAGACATCCGTGGCCATGGGAGGGGCGTTTACAAGGTCTACAGACCCTGTGTCCGGTCTGAAACCATATTACCCACCTCAGCCCTGTCCTGCTCTCTCCCCACATCTGCTCCATGGACAGGCACACTAGAGTGGCTAAGTGCATAGCTGGCCCAGGTCCAACACTGGGTCATCTATCCAGCTACTGGGGTGAGCTTGGGAAAGTAATTTCTCTCTGGACCTCAGTTCTCTCAGCTGTAAAAAACTGAGTGACTTTGTGCCAAGCACCATTCCAAGTGTATATTTTCACTCATTTATTCCTTACGACCCTGTGGAGTGAGAACTCTCATCATCCTCATTACACGGGTGAGAGAATTGAGGCAAAGAGACACCCAGTAACTTGCCCAAGATCATGCAGTCAGTGGGTATAAAGCTGAGACTATAAACCAGTCATTTCTTTGTTCCCAGCCATCAGTTATGTGCCCTCCCGGCGGAACCGCTCTTGAGATTAACTGGGTTAATACATAGAAAGTCCTTGGGGAAAAAGCCTGGCTCATAGAAAGTTCTAGAAAGAGAGAAGACAGTATTGCATCAGCTGTCTCCCTCACAATTCTCTCTCTCCATAGACCTTCTCTTTTAAGTCTCTTCTTCCTCTCTTCCAACCCTCACAGAGTGATGGGCTTGACTGGGGGCAGGATGAAGGGGAGGTCCTGCCACTCTGCAGAAACAGGGAAATCCAAATGCACAGAGATGCCCAAAGAAGGTTGAAGGTGGATGGATACACCCAGGCACAGAGAGGAGAGTCTGGCGGGGACTTAAAAGCAAAAAAGAGTTTGAGAATCACCCCTGCAGGCTCACCTCTGGCCACCTGCACCACCTGCAGTCACACAGTTCCCTGTGCCATGGCTCCCCTTTGGTTCTGTTCCTGTCTGGACCATGTGTCTGTGGAGGCCCGTCACCTCTGGCCCAGCATATTGCCTTGTCTGCCTCATGGCTGCGCTCCCTGTGGCCTGCCTCTCTCTTCTGCCAATCACTCCTTTCTGCCGCAGCCATGGGCTCCTTCCCTGTTATGCTGTTCACCTGCTCAAAAACACTGACGCCTCCACCTTCTTATTAAAGCAAGATCCAAACTCCTCCAAGCGGTCTTCAAGGCCCCTGGAATTGGGGCCCACCTTCCCTCATGGTTCCATCTCTCCTTCATCTCTCTATGGCATGTTCTGCTGAAATGCCACCCACTTCCCTCAGCTGCTTCTTCAGCCCGAAATGCCCTTCCCACACCCTCCTCTCTGGAACCTGACTCAACCTGCAACTATAATTCCACTTCCTCCAAGAAACGCTCTCTGGTACAACCCTTCACAATTAATCTCTCTCATCCATGTCTTAGTCATCTTAGGCTGCCACAACAAAATAGGATATGGTTTAAACAACAGACATGAATTTTCATGCATTTCTGGAGGTTGGAAGTCCAAGACAAGGGTGCCAGCAAGATTGTGTTCTGGTAAAGGCGTTCTTCCTGGCTTGCAGATAGCCACATTCTCGCTGTATGATCACATGACTGCTTTTGTGTGTGTGAGCACACATGTGCACACACACAGGATGGGGTGGGGGGAGGACCAAGCTCTCCCGTGCTCTTTTTATAAGGGCACTAATCCCGTTAGACCAGGGCCCTACCTTCATGACCTCATCTAATTCCCGAAGGCCCCATTTCAGATGTCATCACATTGGGAGTTAGGGCTTCAGTGTATAAATTTGGGGGACACAAACATTCAGGCCATAGCCCTCCTGAACACTGTTGTGTATATTATGTATATATTTTTATGTCACATTCGTAACCTTCCCTACATGTTTATCCCTACAGGGGACATATGGGACTTTGTCCCCTGTTTCCCACACCAGCTAACACAGCGCCATGTGCATAGAAGATGCTATTAATGGTTGTTTAATTTAGTTGAATCAAAATCCATTCCCACAATGTTTTTTAAATCGTTTCCTGTCAAATTCATCACATGCTTCTCTGGCCTTTTTGGCTTCTGTCAACACAACATAATTGAATTCTTACTTGTTCTCTAATTGCTTCACGGATGCTTATCTCCAGTCCTATGGAAAGCACCATGTTCCAGGCCACAGAATCTAGCACAGGCCGTGCAGGCCATACTTCCACAGTCTGGCTTCCTCTCTGCTCCTTTCCTTCCCCCGCCAAGCGTCACTCTGTCCGGGAGAGATCCAGACAGAAGGAATGGTCAGCAGAGCTTTTTCTCCAACCCAGGGGGCCCTGGGTTTGGGAATAAACGCAGCGTCCTGGTCTACCTCTTTCACTTCTCTGGGTCTTGTCATGTCACTTTCAGTCACCCAGGGGCCCGGGGGATGGGACAAGTATGAAATGAAGCTGGAAGTTCAAGGACCAATCCCTGATGATTAACTAAGACTAATGCCACTAGCTCACCCTCAGAATGTGTAGAGATGAAGGTAATAATTTTCTAAAGCATCCTCTAAAATTCAGTTCTTGAAGACGTAAGGGTCTTGGCATTCAGAACCCCAGAGATTTTACGAGAGCTGGGAAGATGTTAAAATCGTGTTTTGCTTGATTCATCGGTGATGATACAGCAAGCGGGAGTGGGGGAGGGGGAAGTGCTGACTTCCTGAGGCAGGCTGCCTGACAAGAGGCAGAACTCACAGGGAGCCAGCGGCTAAGGAAATTTACTGTGTGTTGTAGCCAGGGGAAGTGCAATTGGACCTGGGCGATAATCAGCCTGATTAGTGCAGTGCCTCCTGGAGACAGCCAAGGTCAGGAGGCAGTGTGTGGTGGGGGTGGGGGGGCCAGGTCAGCCAGCATCCATTAAGGACAATTGGGGTCCTGAGAAGTGAATAGAGCAGCAGACCCAGAGAAAACAAGTCCAATGCCCAGCCGCCTTATCATGGGAGTTAGGGAGGGTCAGAGTGAACAGGCTAAAGTCTGGGAGGGGGTGGGAGAAACAAAGGCATGGGTGGCGGAGAAGTCAGGAGCCAGGGGAAGAATGGTGGACAGAGCTGGGGTGCTCATAGCACCTCCTCATTGGGTGCTGGCTGAAGGGCAGGTGCTGGCCAGGCTAAAAACTCAAGATGTGCCATCAGCAGCCCCCTCCCAGGCCTCTCGGACTGGGCCTCTGCTGGGTGTGCCGCGTGTGAACGGAGGGCGTGAGCGGAGCTCGCCAGTGTTGAACTTGGTAGGCCACAGAGTTCTTGTCAGGAAGCTGCAAGAACACCTAGAGCCCTGGTTTGTGGGATAGAACTGCAGCCTGCTGTTTCTGCTTCCCCCACCCAATAGGATTAAAATTTCGAATCTTTGGAGGAAAAGGGCCCTCTATTCCTGGTGAGGATCGAGTGATTCTGTTCTCCATGACTGTTATGGGACGTTGATGGTTCCCTGCCATGTGGCATCTCCAGACTTTCAAAACTGTCCAGACCAGAGTCACAGTTCAACCATTTGTGAGCCCTTGATAAAGCCTGGCCCGGTGCCAAACATGCACACGTATTAATTCCTAGCTTCTCAACCTGGGCACTTCAACCAGTATGCCCTGAAAGGATTACAAGTCTTGGAGATTTTGTAAAGGGAAAGACTTTTTGAACTGGATCTGCAAAACACAAACCATATATGGGAAATTTTCATTTCTGTTCAACAAAGGGCACTGCAGAGGCAATTAAGATATGGGTGTCTAGCTGGAAAAAGACACTTGCAATGTCTGAAACTGATAGGAATTAACATCTAATAAACTCTTGTAAATCTACTTTAAAATGATAAGCAACTCAAAGAAAAATAGGCAAAGATTATGAAAGCAAAATGGCTAATAAGCATGTTAGATGCTCAGTGGTGATTGGAGGGAGCCCCCAACCCTCAACCACTAGGCAGGGCTTGCCAGAGGTTGGTCCCCGCCCCCCACCCCACCTCTCTGTCAACCCCATCGCAGGTAATTTATGGTCTCTGGCTGGACCAATGCATTTATTTTTCACATGCTTGAAAGCTCACCTTTATTTCATTGAATCCTTACAATACCCCATGAGGAAGTACCTTTATTTCCTTTTTTATAAATGAGGTAACTGAGGAATTGAGGGCTAAGTGGCTTGCCTTTGGTCACCCAGAAAGGGAGGGGAAGGTGCACCGAGTGTGCTTAGTTTGAAAGCCCACTATGTGAAGCAGCCTTAAGGAGAGCTGGCTGCTCTCTCTCCAACACCAGCAGGTCATAATCGCTAGCTCTCCCCCAGCACATCCATGAGGACAGAGGTTGTCTGCCTGGGTAAGGTGAGGGCCTCTTTCGACAGGACTGGAGGTGCCCATTTCTATGCCACAAGGTAGACCAGATGGAAACAAAAAAGAAGATGCTCCTGAGCATTCTTATGTCCTGGGTTAAGCAAAACCTTCTTGGGGGGCGCTCAGGCACTGTGCCGTTTTCTCCTCAGCATCCTCCCTTACCAGCAGGGAGCTGTTTGTACTCCAGAGACCCACATTTAGAATATTCAGGCCTGGGGTTTGGTGCAAGAAGTCAGAGACACCTGATTCAGTGCCAGAGTTGCTGAGGGTTTGCTGCAGCTTTACTCTTCAACCTGGAGGGCAGGTTGAGCTGGAAACCCTGATGGTGAGCTCTTCTCCGGAACAGTCCCACAGGCCTGGCTGGCCCCACGGGACTCAGCAGGCAGCAAATCAAGAGCCCCGACGCACCCCAAGGAGGGGCTAACCCCTGTAACAGTTTCCTAGGGTTGCTGTAGTAAAGCACCCCAAACTAAGTGCCTTAAACAAGAGACATTTATTCTCTAACAGTTCTGGAGGCCAGAAGGCAAGGGGTCAGCAGAATTGGTTCCTTCATGAGGAAGAATCTGTTCCACACCTCTCCCCTGTCTTCTGGGGGTTTGTGGGCACTCTTTGGTGTTCCTTGGTTTGCAGACTCATCACCCCTAGTTCTGCCTCAGTCTTCAGGTGGTATTCTCCCTGTGTGCGTGTCAGTGTCCAAATAGCCCCTTTTTATAAGGACACCAGTCGTGCTGGATAAGGGGCTCACTGTAACTCCAGTAGAACCTCATTTCAACTACTTACATCTACAACAACCTATTTCCAAATTAGGTTACATGCTGGGGTACTGGAGGTTAGAATTTTAACATACGAATTGGAGGGTGGGGACACAATTTAACCCATAACACAGCTCTTCTCATAGAAGAATGGTTCTCTCACGTGGGTGAGGATCGGACTCAGCATCAAAGAACCTAGAGGAGCCCTGACCGGTGGTGTGGTTCGGTGGGTTGGGTGTAGTCCTGCAAACCAAAATGTTGCTGATGCAATTCCAGGTCAGGGCAGCCAATTGATGTTTCTCTCCCTATCTTTCTCCCCCCACCCTTCCCCTCTCTCTAAAATTAAATATATAAACTCTTTTAAAAAGAGAAAAGACCCCAGAAGTCAGGCTCTGTGATACAGGATAGGGCCCAGGTGACTCTGACACCCCAGTGTGCGCTGCTCTCCTGCAGGACTTCTCATTGGATGCCAGGTGCAGGGGCTGTGTTGGCTACACATCTCAGATGATCCTACAGCAGGCTCATCTCTCATCAGATCTGAGCCTCTGTTCCTGTGTCTATTCTTTTCCCTCCTCCACCAGTGCCCACTCCAGTACGCCTTGATATATTAAGGTAGCCTTGCCTGAGTGGCTCAGTTGGTTGGAGCGTCATCCTGTTACAGTGGCAGCTAAGAATGAGCAGCCAGAAGGGAAATAAAGCAGAGCCCTCACCATTGCAACCTAACAAAGAACTTACCACAGGAGGCTGGAAGCAAAGGAAGACCTGTCTCCCTCGCTGACTCAGCGGTCCTGAGCCTGGTGCGGTAATATTGCCAGGCATTCCAAACAACATGAGTAAACTGTGATAGCGCGGGAGGTGGGGAGCCTTGAAAGTCTGTGTGGATCATCTCCATGCGCTGGGAAAAGGAAAAACTTGAGACTGTGTATTCACCCCAAGGCCCGGAAGGGAAGTGGGGAGGGGTCTACAGTGCCCAGAGAAAACGCCCCTAAAACAGCTTCGGTGAACTGCTTGTCTCCTGTCACGTATGCAAAATGAGCAAATAGAGTCTAGAGCAAGATAAGGGTTCGGGCTAACAGACTCCCACCCACGCCTACGTTTGGGTAGTCACGTCTCCCAGGGTAAGTTGGCACCACCTTTACCTGCCAATAAATATGTAACTCCTTCACCCCCATCCTGCCCACTACATACGTCTCAGAACAAAAGGCTAGCTCTCTTAGCTCGTGGCCCTTTCTTGCCACATGGGAGGGTGGTCCCTGGGCACCTGGCCTCTGGCCATCTGGGTGCTGGCCACCCAGGCTCTGGCCACCCTTGCTTGTGCCCTCCCATTAGAACTTAGCATAATAAACTTTGCTTGCATGCTAGTAGGCTTGCTGATCTGTAGTTCTTTACAGAGTTGGCAAAAGAACCGAGTTTCCAAGTCACGGCACCACAATATAAATGGTGCTGTGACTTGGATAGTAACTCAGCTCACACCCTTTGTCTCCTCCAGCCATTTGGAGGGCAGTGAGTTTGGTGTGGCACCGTTGGTGTAAAGGAGATGTTGCATCGTGGGGGTGGGGCATTCAAATGTGCTAGGCCAGTGTTTGGAGGCAGAACTGAAGAAATCTAGAATGAGTGCCTGACAGAAGAGGCACTTCCTCTCTGTGGCCCAAGTTCTTGGGTGTCCCTACGTGAGCGGGCGGGGGGTGGGGGGAGGGCTCGCGGATATGTCTGGGGTCAATCCCTAAGACATGCCTTGTAGGGAACTCCCATCACCTGTCACCTGGTCTTCTTAGCCTTTTCTGCCTCTAAACCTAGCCAGAAGAAAAGTCAGTTTAGATCATTGGCCTGTTGTAAACTTGCAGCATTTTTATCCCTCAGGTGGCTTCTAGCACTTCAATTTGCATCCAAATATCCCTTGCAGGAGCAATGTTACATTTGCCAGGTGAATATCTGGCTCTCTGCCTCTCGAAAAACTGCCACACCCCGTGGGCATAGGTCTGGTCAAGCATTAAAAACCTCAAAGGCATTCGCAGCAAAGAAAGACACCAGTGAGAGGAAAGGCTGGGACAGGGACCAGGGCAGACGCTAGGTTTCCTGCCAGCCGCAAGAAGCCCGGGCAACGAGAGGCACACTTAAAAAGCAATCACACTCCCATCCCTGTGGCGCTTTCCCCACTTAGGTTTAGTTCTTGAGAGGAGAAAGCAAGATTTTAGCCTTTAGTGGAAGTGCTGGCTTTTCCAGGTTCTTTCCTCCTAATTGTGCCTTTTCTTCGCTCAAATTTGTTTCATTTATAAGTTTCTCTCTCTTGATTTCATAATATACTCCTTAGGTCAAATGTTTGGCAATCTAATCAGGCTTAAGTTTTAAAAGACTTATTATGCCTATTTTGGAAGGTGTGTGTGTAAGCTGCAGAAGGGTTACGTATGCTGTAGAAGGTTCAGGTAAGTCGCAGATGGTCTGTACAAGTTGAAGATGGATTGCGTAGGGGGAAGGAAGGAGAAAGAAGGAACTAAGGAGGTGAAGGACTGTGAAGGAGAAGGGTAAGGAGGAATAAAGGAAACAGATACATACCACACTCGTGCGTGGCCTGGGAAGGAAGGGCATTGGAGTGGGAGACTGAAGAAGGAACGTAGAAGTAGAAAAGAAATAAGGAGGAAAAATAAGCATCTAAGTCTTTGAAACACTGCAAATTCTGGACCTAGGAGCTACCAGGTCCTGAGAACAATAGAGTTATTAACCCGCTGCTCAAACTCATTACAACGTGCAGAAACAGCAGGGGGTCTGTCTTTCCAAGCAGAGGGAAAAAGTGACACTTTAAAACTCAGGCCTTTTTCAGTCACCGCTTGAAGTCTGAGCCTGATACCGCAGCTGTTTTTTTCTCCGGATTCCGGAGCAGAGCAAAAGGGGGAAAGGTCCCTCTAAGGATGGAACAAACCGCCTCTCCTGTCACTGCCAGGGAATACGCCACTGGTTAACCCCTCAACTTCCCGCTAAGCTTGTTTTGCTCCCAGGAGGACGCAGGAACTACTAAGACTCTTTCCCAACTCTCTAGAAAAGGGGTCAGGCAGTCTAGTCTACTGCCCACATTCCCTTGCCAGGCTTATGCCAAGAAATGGTTTTCCCTTTTCTAGATGGGGGATCAAGAGTCTGTTCCTTCTGGTACCCCCTTAAGATTTATCCTTTCTAATTGGTCGCGGTTTGATCCTCCAAACTTAAAGAAAGACCGACTGATCTTTTTGTAATATGGCTTGGCCCCAATATCAGTTAGGGGACCCTAAACCATCTACAACTTAGTCTCTTTTGCAAACGCCTAGGCAGGTAACCAGAAACCCCCTACATACAGGCGTTATTATTGGTCAAAGAAATTTCCGTGGGTATCACACTGCTTTTTAACTGTCTCAGTTTTGCTTCTCTGTTCCTCCTGGGAGCACGTCGGTTTCCGTTGGAGAGCTCTCCTCTGTCTTGGTTACAGCTATTCTTTGCTTGCTTTCTTATCTTTTAGGGACTTGGTTTGATCTTTGCTGTGTTATATACACCAGGAACCTTCTGTCTCGGCCATCAGGGTTGGTCAGGGTTGTCTGTGCTACTGGTGGGCGTGAGATTCCAAGGCCAGTGCCCCAGCCCCTCCTTGAAACTGTCTTTGTCATTTTTGGCTCTGTTTTTAAAAGGAGTAGCTCGGTTTTTATTCCATCCGAGAGCCTGTTAAGTAGACAGGAAAACTCAGGGAGAAAAAAAAGGAGTCTTTTAAACACTATGAATTCTCCTTCCAGGGGTCCAGGAGCTGCGGTCCCAGGAAGAAGCCGCGCTGAGCTTGGCACCTCCCCTGCCGCGTCTCTAGCCTCCATAAAAGTTGTCCAGGTCACTAGGTAATGAAAAGCTCACTTTTTCACACTAACGGAATACAGCAATTACCAAGAATAAAATAAAAATTTTCTCTTTCTCTAGCCTCAGAGCAGGAAAGAGGGGCAATCTACACTCCCAGCTCCCTCCCCGCCGTGTTTCACAGAGGTAGGCTTGCCTCTCCTCTTTAGACTCCTGTGTTTAATCCAATAGACCCCAAGGCTGGAGTGACCCAGAGCCACATAGATCTCAAATATTTTGCCACAGTAGGGGCCTCTCTAATTGGGTTGAACAAATTATATCAGCCTCCAGTCCTTGCAGGAAATGTACTGAATGACTAGTGCCACCCTCTCTTTTCGGCTCCTTGTGGCTGTGGCCTGAGCAGCCAAACTTAAAAAAAGAAAGCTTTGAGATCTGCAGAAAGGGTCTGGTTTAATCAAAGCCATTGACTTTGCCAGCAGTGTTCATAGGAACTGGGAAAATTTTGATCCTGAAACTCTCAAGAAAAAGAGGCTAATTTTCTTGTGTAACACAGCCTGGCCTCAGGACACCCATTCTGTCAGAGGCTAGGCGAGTGGTCGGGAGCTTCCTTACATGCAAGCTTTTTTTGTATAATCTCATGCTCCACGTCTTTGTTCTGCATCAAAGAAAACATCTACTTCGGGTCTACTGATGACATTCTAGATAATCCCCTTCTAAGTTAAGGACAGGATTTCCCTTCACGCTTTATATTTTTCTCCCTACCTGATCCCTCCAGAATTTGGCATTCTGAAGGAGTGAAGACATAAGGTTTCTATGCATAAAACCAATAAGACCAATTGCTAATGGTAATTCTGTCAACCAAGATGTTGGTTGGAATGCCGTGCCTGAAGGAGGCAGGCCTGGGTTCTGGTTATCACCAAAAAGCCGTGAGGAACTGGGATTGACTTTTAAAGCCAGTGAACGCCCACTGGAGAAAAGCCTGGTACCTTGGTTGGCTGTGTGGTTCGTGGCAGTCTTTCCAGGGAAGGAATGGAAGCTCTGTTCCTGAAAGATGGCTAGGAGGACTTCAGAGAAGCAGGCATTACAGGCAAGGCCAGATGGCAGGTGTGTGGCTCAGCTTCTGTGCCCTGGAGGGCAGACTAAAGAGTCAATCTATAGGTTCCTTGTGTGAATTCCAGCAAAGCAGATTTAAGGATCAATTGCTGTTCTTGTTTATGCAAACGAGCAGGCAAAATTAAAACTGGATTTAATGTGGTCCCTTTAATGACAATAAGGGTGATCTTAGGAAGAAAAATCATGATCCAAGGAAAATCGCAATGCTCAGTGGTGGACATTAGACTACTACAGTTAACTGTCTTGAAAGTTTGTTTTCATTTGGAAGTTGAAACTGGGTTTGTGACATCATTAAAGATGCTCAATTTTACAGACAAGAATGACACTGTTAAATGTCATTTTGTAACAGGGTGCAGCCAGGGGTGCCCCCAAAGAGGGATTTGTAATGGGGTCCAGAACTCAGGGTATCCAGGAAATATTAAAAATGTAGGATGTCCTCATCTCCACAAGTCTGAACTGGAGGAAGGGACACATGGAGCAGGGCCATTCAGAGATGTCTTGCATATCAACAGTTTTGCAGATAACCTCTAGAACAGTCATTTAACGTATACATAACTTTTGACCGGCTTCATGGGTATGTTAAATGGCTGCGGCTATGTTTTGAGCCAGGGAGATGGGAGTGACTTCCACCCAGGATGTAACTGGGAGGCAACTCCCCCTGGGTACAGCACCTGTGTGAGAGCTTGCAGATGACTCGATTCATGCCATGGGGCCACGCCTGCCTGGACTCACTATGGCAGCCCAGAAAAACTGGAAAAATACGGGAATGCTGGCAGGTGTAGCTGATTGTGGGAGGAGTTGGAAATGAGGATGCAGAGGAAGATTGGCACTGGGATTTAAACCCAGGTGCAGCAGCCATGCAAGGGGGGACCATGTGGCTTTGGCGAGGTTTAGAACTACATGGCTTTGGGGCTCCCTTTGCCATGCAGCTTGGGAAGCTGGGAAGCAAGATGTAGCAGTGATGCAGAGCTCTCTCTTAGCAGTTTGGAAGAATGCAGGAGAGACACTGCGGGAAGGAAAGGAGTGAAAGAACTTTTGCTGATGGGCCAGGAGAAAGTGCCACACGAGTTTGGATTAAGAACTCGAGATTCTGGCAACACAGCTGATGGTGCTGGGAACCGCGGGAGGCCTGCCAGTCGAGCACAGATTACTGGGAAGAACCGGGGGCTACCTGAGCCACAGACTTCTATTATTTTCCTGAGTTACGGTACCCCTGACTGGCTGGACTGGGAAAAAAGGGGGGAAGGAAGGACTGTGTGTGTTTGTGAGTATTTTAAGGGACTTTGGGATTTTAATGAAGACATTAAATCATTACTGTTAAGTCTGAATAACTCTTGAATAAATAATTCCTTTCTTTTTCACCAATCTCTGACATTGAGAGCTATAATTTTCTGGTGGCAGGCAAGGCGAACTTAGTACAGGGGGACCTGGGAGAAGGGGGGATCCATTCAGTAACAATTCCAGCAAAGGCCTTGGGACTGGATGTCTCCCCAAAAGACAGTCTCGCAGACTCAGAGACTGGTTTGTGGGTCATTGTGTGAATTAACTATTTTGCACAAGTTTGCTCGTTGCAGGTTTCCCTATCTACCTGACGAGCCCCTGCACCTGATCCAGACAGGGGATCAAGTCTTACTAAAGACCTGGGAGACTCAAGGCCCTGAATAGCTCCATGGACTGGTCCCATGATGTCATGTTGACAATGCATTCTTCCCTGAAGCTGATGGGAATCAAACCCTGTATCTACCACACAGCACCATTATTAATTATACTAGTAATATTACCATTTGGGCCCATGATAATCCACTTACTAACTGAATGTATCTCCTCTAAAATAGAGGCGATAAGGCTACAGATGATCCTCATGAACAACTATTGACCTCTGGGACCTCAGGCTCCAGACTTCTATCACGGGCCGATGGAAGGACACCTCCCTCCACCTCTTCTGACCGACCGTTAGCGAGCAGACAGAACCCAGAGAAGGCTCAACACCCCTTTTACAGCAGGAAGCAGCCAGGGCAGTCGTCGCCCCCGAACCCCTGAAGATTTGGGTTCCAAATGCTTCAGGGAGAATGCTAGGTAGCAAAGACAGCAAACCAAGGCAGGGAGGAGGAGGGAGACATGTCTCACCCGTGGACCCAGCAGTCCTGAGCCCAAAGTCCCCAAAGATTTGCATTCTTATTACTTGAGGGGGGACTGTTATCATTGCAGCTAGGAATGAGCGGCCAGAGGGGAAATAAAGCAGGGCCCTCACCATTGCAATGTAACAAAGAACTTAATACAGGAGCTGGAAGCAAAGGAAGACCTGTCTCATTTGTTGACCCAGTAATCCTGAGCCTGGTTCGATAAGACTGCCAGGCATTCCAAACAACAAGCAAAATTGTGATAGTGCAGGAGGTGGGGAGCCCTTGAAAGTCTGTGTGTATCATCTCCACTCCCAGGGAAAAGGAAGACCTTGAGACAGGGTATTCACCCAAGCCCTGGAAGGGGAGGGGTCCACAGTGCCCAAAGGAAGGGCCCATAAACACCTTCGGTTAACTGCCGGCCTCCTGTCACTGTGCGAAATGAACAAATAGAGTCTAGGACAAGATAAGGATTCAGGTTAACAGACCCCCACCCATACCTAATTTGGGTAGTCATGTCTCCCGGGGAGAAAGCTAGCACTGCCTTTGAGGCAGGAGATAGGAAGGAGGAAACTCCGGAGCTGCCCCAGGGCTGAGATAAAGGATAATGATTCAAGACACAGACCCTGTTCTAAGACCGGCTGTTCCCGCTTTCTGGAAAAGCGCTGAATCACGGTGACTCATGAATGTACCTGTGTAGAAGATGCTACATGACCCCTCCTTCATTATAATAGCTTTATAATAAATTAACATTGTGCGACCCCCTTCTTTCTCTGGTGGCCAATCAAGGAAAATCCTGGGAGACCACGTGCACAGTAGCTTTAAAGTAATACAACTACTTGTACATGGGCAATGAAAGCCTGTAAAAACTAGCCAGGAAAAATCCGACCTATAAGAATAGAATCCCTCCAGCCCCTGAGGGCAATCTCTGCTTGGAGTTGGCCTGCTCTCATGTTCTGTGGAGTGTACTATTGCCTAATAAATGTGTTCTCTCTTTCTGCTATAAATTCTGTGTGTTCGGTTCAATTCTTTGTCTGCGATCACCAAGAACCTGGTTACCTGTGCCCCCTTGTGACACCTTTGTCCATCAATCAATATGTAAACTTCTTCACCCCCACCCCGCCAACTATATAAGTCCTCGGAACAAAGGACTCACTCTCTTGGCTCTCTTGGCCATTTCTTGCCACATGGGGAGACCCTGGCCAGCTGGCCTCTGGCTGGAGGGGAGAGCCTCTGGGCACCCTGCTCTTGCCACCCTTGCTTTTGCCCTCCCATTAGAACGTAGCACTAATAAACTTTGCTCGCATGCTAGTAGGTTTGCTGATCTCTAGTTCTTTACTGTGTCAGCAAGATGAACCAAGTTTCTGGGAGTTTCTCCCATAACAATCCCATACATCAAAATGTTGTGGGTTTGATCCCTGGTCTGGGCGCATACAGGAGTCAACCAATTGATGTTTCTCTTTCACGTTGATGTTTTTCTCCCTTCCTCTCTCTCTAAATCAATAAACATATCCTTGGGGGGGAATTTTTTTAAAAGTAGCCTTGAAACTTATATCGTTCTGTTTTATGTATGTAGGTATATGAATGTGTTTTGTGGATCTCATCTTTTCCTGTTTCTATTCTTTTAGGGTTTTTTTTTTATATTTTATTGATTAAGCTATTACAGTTGTCCCATTACACCCCCTTTATTCCCCTCCACCCCGCATACTGCCCCTCCATTTTCCCCCCTTTAGTTCTTATCCATGTGTCATACATACAAGTTCTTTGGCTTCTACATTTCTATAGTATTCTTAACCTCCCCCTGTCTTTTTTCTACCTACCATTTATGCTACTTATGCTCTGTACTCCCCCCCACACTCTCCTGTTGATAACCCTCCATGCCTTATATAAATCCCTTTAACATTTCATATAATAAAGGCTGGGTGATGATGAACTCCTTGAACTTGACCTTATCTGAGGAGCACTTTATCTGCCCTTCCATTCTAAATGATAGCTTTGCTGGATAGAGTATTCTTGGATGTATGTCCTTGCCTTTCATGACTTGATAAACCTTTCCAGCCCCTTCTTGCCTGCAAGGTCTCTTTTGAGAAATCAGCTGACAGTCTTATGGGAATTCCTTTGTAGGTAGCTGTCTCCTTTTCTCTTGCTGCTTCTAAGATTCTCTCCTTATTTTTGATCTTGGGTAATGTAAGTATGATGTGTTTTGGTGTGTTCCTCTTTGGGTCCAACTTCTTTGGGACTCTCTAAGCTTCCTGGTCTTCTTGGAAGTCTATTTCCTTTGCCAGATTGGGGAAGTTCTCTTTCATTACTTGTTCAAATAAGTTTTCAATCCCTTGCTCTTCCTCTTCTCCTTCTGGTACCCCTATAATTCGGATGTTGGAACGTTTAGAGATGTCCCAGAGGTTCCTAAGCCTCTCCTCATTTTTTTGAATTCTTGTTTCTTCATTCTTTTCTGGTTGAATGTTTTTTTTTTCCTTGTGGTCCACACCATTGATTCGAGTCCCAGTTTCCTTCCCATCACTATTGGTTCCCTGCACATTTCCCCTCATTTCATTTAGCGTAGTCTTCATTTTTTCATCTAATTTGTGTCCAAATTCAACCAATTCTCTGAGCATCCTGATTACCAGTGTTTTGAACTGTGCATCTGATAGGTTGGCTATCTCTTCATAGCTTAGTTGTATATTTTCTGGAGTTTTGATCTGCTCTTTCATTTGGGCCATTTTTTTCCCCTCTCAGAGTACCTGTTATGTATAAGAGGGCAGAGACTTAGGTGTTCACCAGGGTGGGGTAACCCACGTAGTTGCATTGTGATGTTGTCTGTGGGAAAGAGGTCTGAGAGGGCACAATGGCGCCTGCTTCGCTCACTACCGACAAACAAATTGGGCCCTTCTGGTGCTGATTCCCACACGAGCGGGCTTGTTC
This sequence comes from Micronycteris hirsuta, assembly GCA_004026765.1. NCBI lineage: Eukaryota > Metazoa > Chordata > Mammalia > Chiroptera > Phyllostomidae > Micronycteris > Micronycteris hirsuta. The sequence goes on along the minus strand of PVJI01005121.1, from coordinate 78,471 downwards.
TAGGACCCTGTGGGTCTCTCCAACAAACTCCCCTGTGAGGCTGGGAGTTCCTCCCACTGCCGCCTCAACCCCCACAGGTGTTTTCCATCGGTGGTTTGAGGTTTTATTTCCCTGAGCTGGGCCCCTGGGCTGTGTGATCTGTTCTGCTCCTCAACTTTTTCTCCCGGTTTATCTGCTTGTGAATGCAGGACCATCTGCTCCACTGGCCTGGGTCCTGCTGGGTCCGGGTCTGCCAGCCACAGTCCCCCCCTGCCCTGCCTGTTTCAGTGTTGTGCGCCCAGTTTCACAAACCACTGTCTGCCCGCACACCTGGCTCCACCCCGCTTACTGGTCTGGATGAATGTGTCTATAACTCTTTGGTTGTTGGCCTTCCATAAAATTTGATTTTCTGTCAGTTCTGGTTGTTTTTTGTTTTTAAATAGATTTTTTCTGTCTTTTGGGTGTGTGAGGAGGCACAGCGTGTCTACCTATGCCTCCATCTTGGCCAGAAGTCGTCTTTTAGGTTTTTAAGACCTTTTCATGTGAGAGTTTCTCTAGGAGTTCCATTGCTGGGACATCGGGTTTCCTCAGAAATTAGTGTCACTGTTTTGCCAGATGGCACTCCAGAATGTCTGTGCCTGTCTCCACTCCCACTGCTTCCCATGTCTCTCCAGCCTGCCACCGAATGGGGCAAACTTACCAATCACCAGTGAGCATCTAACATGCTTACTGGCCATTTTGCTTTCATAATCTTTGCCTATTTTTCTTTGAGCTGCTTTACTTTTTAAGTTTGATTTATAAGAGTTTATTAGATATTAATTCCTATCAGTTCCAGACATTGCAAGTGTATTTTTCCGGCTACACACCCATATTTTCATTGCCTCTGCAGTGACCTTCGTTGAACAGAAAAGAAAATCTTCCCATATGTGGCTTGTGTTTTTCAGATCCAGTTCAAAAAGTCTTTCTCCTTACAAAATCTCAAAGATATTGTCCTATATCATCTTCTGTTCATTTTTTAGTTTTATTTTTCACATTCAGGTCTGGGTCGATTGGGAGTTCACCTCTGTGTACAGTGAGTTAGGGATCCATATTAATTTCCATGGCTGCTGTAACAAATCTCCATACACTTAGTGACTCAAAGCCATACCAATTTATTATCTTAAAATTCTGGAGGTCAGAAGTTCAAAATGAGCCTTATGAGTTAAAATTGAGGTGTCAGCAAGGTCATTCTCTTCTGGAGGTACTAGGCATTTCCCAGCTTTTAGAGGCTGGTCACGTTCCTTGGCCTGTGGTCCCTTCCTCAGTTTTTATTTTATTAAAGATTTTATTTATTTATTTTTTGAGAGAGGAGAAGGGAGGGAGGGAGAAAGACATCGGTGTCCTGACCAGGAATTGAACCAGTGACCTGCTTTGGTTGGGGTGACACCCAATCAACTGAGCCATGCGGGTCAGGGCCCTCCCTCTGTCTGGAGAACGTCACTCCACCCTCTGCTTCCGTCATCACATTGCCTTCTCTTTGCCTACAGGTAAGTTTCTCCACTTGGAAGAAGTCATGTGATTAGATTGGGTCCACCTGGCTCATCCCGAAGAATTTTCCCATTTCACAATCCCTAAATGAATCACATCTACAAAGCCCATTTGCCATATAAAGTAACATTCTTTAGAACATGGACATCTTTGGGGGCCATTATCCAGCCTCCCACAGGATCTAGCTTGGTATTTGCTTCACATGCTGAGACAGTTTTCCTAACAACCCACCAACAGGCCGTCTCCCCCAGACTTGTGATGTGACCTCTTCCAGATGCCAAGGCGTTGCGCTCACACAGATCTGACTCCGAGCCCTCACTCGCCCCGTTTCTCTGTCCCACACAAGTATCAGTGTGCTTTTGGCGTTTTGTTTTGACCATGGCTTTGTAAAGTATTTCTGAGCTGTTGGGGTGAATCCTCCTTTACTCTTTCTTTTCCACACTTTCTTATTTATATGTAAGGGCTTTCGTTCTGCCCTAGAAATTTAGAATTTAATTTAATAGATTAACTTGAAGAACACTGTCTTCTTGCAGCGCTAAGTCATCTATGAAGATGGTGTAGTTCTCCTTTTTTTTTTCAGGTCTCTTTAAAGTCCTTCAAAGGAGGTTATACTTTTTCTCTGTAAGGGAGTGCAACTTCTGATCACCAACCTCCAGTGTGTGTTTGTGGGTTTTTCCTTCACCAACAGGCAATTCTCGGATACCAGCTGGGCGACAAACACTTCACCTGAATTCTGACCCTGCCGGAGAAGGGAGTGAGCCTCAGACTGCACAGGCCAAGGGTTCCGCCCCAGAGGACTGCCTTCCGCTTCAGGTGCCGTCAATGTAAAACCATCCAAAACTACAGATTTGTATGAGTTTCTATTTGAGCCAAACTGACAGCAATTGCCAGGGAGCAAAATCTCAACAGATTGAGAAAATGTTACAGAAAATGGCAGTTTTGCACCTGATTTTATACATTACAACCAAAAGAGAGGACCTAAGGGGGTTACGTGAAATCCATTGGTGGAAGATTAGAAAGTCCAGGCCAGAGAAAGCAAAGCAAGGAAACTCTCTGGGATTGAATAAAAAGTAAAACAAATAGACACATACTTCTTTTAGATAGGTGGGTATAGGAAAATTAACAGTTAATGATCAAGTTTAATAAGCCAGGCGGTGAAAGACAAATACCATCTGATCTCACCTTTAAGTGGAACCTAATCAACAAAACAAACAAGCAAGCAAAATGTAACCAGAGACATGGAAATAAAGAACAAACTGACAGACTCCAGAGGGGAAGGTGGGAGGGGATAATGGGGGGAAAAGGGAGAAGGGTTTTCAAGAACAACTATAAAGGACTCATGGACAAAACCAAGGTGGGGGGCGTGGAATTAGGGGAGGGAGATGGGGATGGCCGGGGTCGGGGAGGGGGTTGTGGGGGGAAAGGCAGACAACTATACTTAAGCAACAATAAAATAAAATAATTAAATGAAAAGCAATAAGGGGTTCTGTGGCCTCCTGCTCTGGTGACTGTGCCTAAGGTGTCTGGAAAGACGGAGGTTGCTCTGACCTTCCACATGCACACTATCCTAGATGCAAAAAGATGAGAGACGGGTTCAGTTAAGGTAAAGGCTGCTCTTTGTCCACGAAGATGCCGGCCTACGACCTGACTGCCCTCCAAGACTTGCTGTTAGTTAGGAAGATGCGGATACTGTAAGTCTCTCAGTTTGTACAGCCTGCCGGGCAGGCCTCCCCTGGGCTTGCCAGGTTTTGTACGTGGCCGCTTTTTCGTCCACGATGCTGATCCCAAATCCAGGTTGTTACCTGTACTTCAGAACAACTGGCTATAAAACAAAGGTTCCCATGACCTACCCCTTAGGTTCCATTCATTTGCTACAGCAGCTCACAGAACTAAGGGAAGTCATTTACTCATTAGATAACCAGCTTATTAAAGGACATGAATCAACAGTCGACGGAAGAGATACATAGGGCACAGGTTCCGAACAAAAGGACTTCTGTCCCCGTGGAGTGCGGGTCTGGCACAGGGGCACGTGTAAGTATCCTGGTTCACCAGTCTGGAAGCTCTCCAAATCCTGTTCTTTTCCGTTTTTATGGAGGCTTCATTGCATACGCACGATTGATTCCATCACTGGCCATTGCTGCTTGATTCAGTCTCTGGTCCCTCTCTGGCCAAGGAGGGTAGGGGTGGCACTGAAAGTTCCAACCCTCTAATCACATGGTTGGTTCCCTTGGCAACCAGGTCCCACTCTTGGGTGATTCAAAAAGTTACCTCATTAACCAAAGAAAAGATACTTTTTTTAAAAAATAAAGATTTTACTTATTTATTTGTAGAGAGGGTGGGAGAAATAGAGGGAGAGAAACATCGATGTGTGGTTGCCACTCAGGTGTCCCCTACCGGAGACCTGGCCCACAACGCAGGCATGTGCCCTGACTGGAATCGAACTGGTGACACTTTGGTTCCCAGCCTGGTTCTCAAACCATTGAGCCACACCAGCCAGGGAAAAAGGTACTTTTAACGCCCTCATTACTTAAGAAATTCCAAAATGTTTCAGAGCTCTGTGACAGAAACTGGATGAAGACCAAATATATGTATATTTGCAACCCAGGAATGTGCCCCAACCCAGAACTGAACCAGGAATTAAACCAGTAACCTTCTGGTTTGAGGGGTGATGTCCAACAAATCGATCCACACCGGCTGGTGCCAAACAAATATTTTCATTATAAATCACAGTATCACAGGGGGTCACATAGATTTGTTGACAGAAACATGCATTCCCCAATTTTTGTGTTTCCCTGTGGCAAGATCACCACTAGATGTTATTTCTGGATCTTGCTTCCTTCTTACACTTGCAATTGTGACAGCCACTGGTATAAATCTCTTGAATGACTGTGTCGACTCTTAAAAGATTTTACATGCTGAAATTCAAGTCTCTCCTTCTCTCTCTGCTCTGGGCAGTGTGAGGCAACAGTCAAGAGTAAGCATCTCTAGTATGCCACCCTTTCTCAGATGGGCTGTCCCAGGCCGGGTCTGGGGAAAGGGGACAGAGGACATCAACAAACCCAGTTAGTCACAAATCTTAACCACATCCTCCAGGCCAGGCTTTATGAAATCAAGAGGATGTCACTGGGCTCCTGCATGTTTTCAATCGATTCTAAACTTGGGACATGAACCGGGACCGGCTTTCAGTATCTTTAGAGCTGCCGATTAAGCAAGTGGGGATCGTGGAGGTTTTTACCTTGGTGATATGCTGCTGTTTTTTTCCAAGTTGCACAGCTGGCCTTTGTTTTTTCTTTAAAAACAAAACAAAACAAAACACTTTGTCAATGTATAATTTACAGCAGCTCTTTTTACATACTTTCATTTCAAGTGCATAGCTCAGTAAATAAATTTTGAAAAATTTACATATCTGTGTAATCACCGCCACAATGAAGACACAGAGTATTCCCACCACCCCAAAGAGTTTCCTTACGCCCCTTTGGAGTCAAATCCCAGCCCAGCCCCAGGCGACCGCTGGTCTGCTTTCTGTCACTGTAGATTAGTTTGTCTGTTCTAGAAAGTCATGTAAATGGAATCATACAAAATGTATTCTTTTGTGTCTGGCTTCTTTCACATAACAGAACATTTCTGGGATTCTTCCATAGCGTTTCAGGTACCAATAGTTTGTTCTTTTTTATTATTATGTCATGTTCCACCCTATGGAATACCATAACTTGTGAATTTATTCACCTCTAAATGTACAGTTGAGTTGTTTCCAGTATTTGGCTGTGGCGAATCAAGATGCTATAATCATTTTGTACGTGCATTTTGGTGTCTTCACTTATGAAAGTTTCAAAATCAAGCAAAAATAAATTATAACGCTGGAAGTCAAAACAGCTGTGACCTTTGGGGAGTGGGGGCGGGTTGGGAGTGAGCTGGGTGACGGAAACGGTCTCCGTCTTGAGGGGAGTGGTGCTTACTGGGCAAGATTGTAAGAAGCTGGGAAAATTCCTTGGCAAGCGCAATAGGGACAATGAGACAGACAGATGAACACACTGGCCAAGAAAGTTATAGCCAGATACAGAAGCTCACCTCCCGAGATGACATCTAAGCCCCTGTTGTATTTCAGTTCCCAGCCCAGAAAAGCAGTAAAGGCAGGAGAGTGACACCAGGACGTCCCCGCAACCCCTGCCCCTTCCCCCCCACAGCGACTAACGACCCCTGCCCTGGTCAATCAGTGAAGATCACAGCGAGTTCACCTGGAAAACTGATGAATATTCTACTGAAACCCTCCCCTGAGACCGTCCCTAAGATTCCCAACTGCAAGAGAGAGAAAAGACAAAAGACCCAGCTGTCTCTCTTTTTTAAAAGATTTTATTTATTTACTTTTAGAGATAGGGGAAGGGAATGGGAAAGAGAGATACATCCATCAGTTGCCTCTCACACACACACCCCACCACTGGGGACCCGGCCTGCACCCCAGGCATGTGCCCTGGCTGGGAAAACAACCGGTTACCCTTTGGTTCACAGGCCGGCGCTCAATCCACTGAGCTACACCAGCCAGAGCAGGACTGAACTCTCTTGATCTCCTTCTGGGGAGCAGCCCGCACCATTCCCTTCCCCCTCTTCTTCCCCCACAGCTGAGCATCTCCTAAATTCTAAGAGACCCCAAGACTTGCAATCAGGGGGACAACAGGCAGCAGCAGTTTCCTCAAGGCTAATCCCCAGAACCTGTCCCCAAGGCCCCCTCTTCTCTGACTCCCCAGGGAGCTACGGCCCGCCAAGGCTCTCCTGTTGTTTCTTCTATGCCAAGCTCTTCCTTGTGTCGCCGCCCCAGGCTTTAATAAATGCACTCTCAGTCACCTGGGCTCCTGCTGTGACATCGTTCCTACCCGACAAGAACCCATACACCACCCACAGGCCCTGGGCAGACCCGCTCAGGGCCAGGCCCCTGTCCTGTAGCACTTACATGGATGTACTCATGTCGAGGTTTCTCCAGCTGTGCACTTGTACTTGGCCGCTAGGGCTGCCATAACAAAATAGCCCAGACTGGGTGGCTTAAACAACAGAAAGTTTTCTCTCACGTTTCTAGGAGCTAGAAGCCTGAGATTAAGGTGTCAGCAAGGCTGGTTTCTCCTGAGGCCTCTCTCCTCGGTTTGCAGAGGAAGTCCCCATAGGTGGGGCATCCCTGGCTCTCTCCGTGTGTCCAAATTCCCTCTTCTTATAAGGACAGCAGTCGTATTGGACTAGGGCCCACCCTGAATACTCCATTCGAACTTCATCCCCTGGTTAAAGGACCCATCTCCAAATAAATTACCTTCTGAGGTACTAGAGGTAAAAGCTTCAACATATGAATTTAGGGGGGACACAATTCAGCCATGTGAGCATTCAATGTTGGCATACTTACTCCCTTTACATATGCCAACCTCATCAATGAAAATAAACAAAACAAAAAGAAACGGACTCTGCGGCGGTCGTTATGAGGTGAGGACCCAGAGACAGGAACCAGCCTCTTGGCTTCTTTGTTCCAGCTGACAAGCTGTCACCTCATCAATTCATGAGTTCTTCAATTAAAAGAGTAAAATGTGAAAAGGTCTATATACATAAACCAACAGGTAAATATGTGGGTCAGTCTATGAGAGAAGCTCTCAGAACAGGAGCAGGGGCAGAGCTGAGGACGACAGGGTGGTCAGCTCGGGATCCAGCTCACAGGAGGCAAGCGGACCTGGAAGGCCAGCAGCGCAGACAGAAAAGGGAAAGAGAACTGCCCTCCTGATGTCAGCCTATGGTTCAAAACGTAACGGTTTCTCAATAAAATGAAATGTGTTTACTCGCCTTCTGTTGCTGACTTTTAACGCTATTCACTGCTGTCAGAGACCAGAGTCTCCCTCATGCAGACACTTTGGAATTTATAGGTGCCTTTGCAGCTTAGACATGGTCAGTGTCTGTGAATGGCCCGAGTGTGCTCTCAAGGTGTGGGTGCCCTCTCTTGCTCGAGTGTAAATATACTCTCAAGTACATAAACATGATAACTAATTGTTGTTAGTTCATGGTCTTTAATAGTTTATTCAAACATTCCATATCCTGATTAGGCTGAAGATAGATATTTCCTTAGGAGAAAGGTATGGAAGGGAAATTGTGGTCTTGAAGGCCAAAAAGACTTTATAAAAGCGTTATAATAATATAAAGACTTGACTGTTAACGTACGATATTAGCATAGTGGTAAGAATGTTCAACCTATTGGAAAAATATAACAATTCTTAATGTGTATAGATTTAACATAATTAAAATATATAAATCAGCCCTGGCTGGTGTGGCTCAGTGGATTGAGCGCCGGCCTGTGAACCAAAGGGTCACCGGTTCAACTCCCAGTCGGGACACATGGCTGGGTTGTGGGCCAGGTCTCCAGTAGAGGGCGCACAAGAGGCCACCACACACTGATGTTTCTCTCCCTCTCTTTCTCCCTCTTTTCCCCTCTCTCTAAAAATAAATAAATAAAACCTTTGAAAAAATAAACAATAAAATATATAAATCACGAAGTGGCAGAATTATGAGAAAAAAATGGACAAATTCATAGTCTTCATGGGATATTTGCAAAAGCGTATGCTGGTGATCGATACCATAGGCAGAAGAAATATTATGTTAAGAATATATTAATACATATATATTAAAATTTGGTTCTAGACATTTAAAGAACATACATTTTTCTCAAATACATGTCATCTATTAAAAACCTATGATATGTATTCCATAAAACACATCTTTGTAAATATCGTAGGCAAGAATGAACACAGGAGGCCAGTGAGCAGATTCTAGCAGTAGTTCAGGCAAGAGGTAGGGAGAAGAGGTTGGATTCCAAATATGTTTTGAAGGTAGAGCTGACAGTTTACACTGTACAGCAGAAAAAGAGACATCAAAGATGACTGCACAGCACTTGGCCTCAGCAACTGGAAGAGAATTTGTATCACAGAAAGGGAGCTGCCTAAAGCCGGGGAGGGGCGGACAGGCTGGAGTGGGGGCAGCTAGTGCTTAGAACAAGGAGCGTTTGTCCTGGGAATAGAAGGTTCATTCAACATTCAAAGAGCAACCAATAAAATTAATCATATTAATAGGCTAAAGATTAAACACTGCATGATCATCCCAATAGATACAGACAAAACATGGGACAAAATTGAACACTGATTCATGTTAAAACAAAACAAAAAATATTGTAGCCCACAGCTGAATTTCCCCCTCTCCTAATCTTGTAACTTTTGGAGTTTCTTCAGAATGTGGTGTGTTTTATTGTGCCCTATGTAAGATGAAAAATTATCTATTAAAATTACATTTTTAACTTAAAAAAAAAAACAACACCACCCAGCAAACTAGAAAGAGAAGGAAACTTCCTCAACCTGCTAAGGGCATGTAGAAAGGGATAAATGTTAAAAGTCTGAGTGCTTTCTACCTGAGAGAGGGAGCAAGAAAAGAATGTTTGCTTTCATCACTCCTAATCAATATTGCACTGAGAGTCCTGGCCAGCGCAATAAGGCAGGAAAAATAAAATAAAAAGCATACCGATTGAAAAGAAAAAAAAAATAAAACAAACTCTAGTCATTGATGACATGATTGTCTATGTAGAAAATTTCAAAGAAAAGAAAAAAGGAAGGTTGGGATACCTGTTCAACCTACCAGTGGAGAAGTCTACTAGGAAGTCAGAAATGAGCCTGCAAGTCTGGGACAGGCCTGGTCTGGAGAAGAAGGTTTGGGAATGGCCATCCTATCAAGGATATAACATGGTTCTGTGCCGTGGGACTGGATGAGGTCACCTGGAGAGGGAGGGAGGTCTGAATCACTCTGTTCAGGGTCACAGAGATGGGAGAATACAGAGAAGAGGCAAGCAGGGAGGCAGGAAGAGAACCAGGAGTAGCTGGGAGACCAAGACGCCGAAAGGAAAGACTTTCAAGGAGGGGTGATCTCTGTCAGACGCCATGGCCAAATAAGAGGAGGTTGTTGGTGGTGTTGGCTGGAATCGCTTCCCGGGAGTGTCAAGAACAAAAGCCTCATTGTAGTCAGTTTTAGAGAAAATGGAGAACAGACAGTCACTGATAGCCCTGGCATGTGAGGTCGCGCAGGGGACTGGCATTCTGTTTTGTTGAAGTAGGAAATGTCCAAACCTGTAGAGAATTTTTATGAGTTTACTTGAGCCAAACTGACAACAATTGCTGGAAGCAAAATCTCAATAGATTGAGAAAGTGCTTCAGAGAATGGCAGTTTTGCACCTTATTTTATACATTAGAATCAAAGGAGGAGATATAAGGGAATTACATGATATCCATCGGCGGAAGATTAGGGATGTGGGAGAAAGCAAAGCAGGGATAATCTCTGAGATTGAATAAAGAGTAAAACAGAGACAAATGCTTCTTTTGTATTGCTGGGTACAGGATAGTTAACAATTAAATTGTATACATAGAGATGGTATACGGGGGGATGATAACAATGGGGGGTTCTGTGGTCTAGTGCTCTGGTAGGAGATTGTACCCTGGGGGGTCTGAAAAAAGATTACTGTTACGTTCCAAAAGACAATAGACTCAGTTAAGGTAAAGACTGACTTTTGTTGAGGACGATATGGCCTAGGACATGACCACCCACCAAAACTTACTTTCAGTTAAGAAATTTTAATTTCAGCCCTGGCCATGTGGCTCAATGGGTTGGAGCATCCTCCCGTACACCAAAGAGGCTTGGGTTTGATTCCCTGGTTGGGGTGCTATGGGAGGCAACCAATCAATGTTTCTCTCTTTCTCTCTCTCTCTTCACCCCCTTCCTCTCTCTCTAAAATCAGTAAAAATATATCCTTGGGTGAGGGAAAAAAAAATTAATACCGGACCATCCTATGTGGTCACTTTAGGTCTCTGGGTTTGTAAGGCCACACCATGCAGGCCTCCCCTGACCTTGTCAGGTTTAGTGTGTGGCCCCCTTTCATCCATAGTTTTAAGACTGGAATATGCTAAAGAAAGATCCAGGGAGAGAGGGAAGGTGATGTTGCAGAAGAGAGGCAAATACAGAAAAACAGTTACTGAGTTAGTGATGGGGTGAAACCCAGTGGTGCCACGCAGAGCTGTAATGAAGCCTGAGCAAAAGGAAAAAATCGGTAATATTGATCCTGTCTTTACTTACAATGTTGATTTTTTGCGTTACTTTTGATTTAAAAATATATATATTGTATTAAAATATTTAGGTTGATTAATGAGTTTTCTTGGTGCCCCTTCATCATTTGCACCTGATGTCCTGTGGAGGGGAATCTTTGTGGGAAATGTACCCGCATAAGGGAACTGGCAGCGAATCAGCATAGAGGGGCAAGAGCAGTCCTCAGGCTGACAGGCACCTCCCACAAGGATAGGTAGGTGGTTAGGCTTGGTCGTCGTCCTCGTCTGGTAATGGAGTCGGCTTCCGCAGGATGAGAGCTCCCTCTGGTGGGCCTAGGTGGCAAAGACAGCTCAGAGCGCAAGGTGCTGCAGGGTGGGCTGCCGCGTGGGCTGCCGCGCAGGGTTACCTAAGGGAACAGGCAGGGAAGGAGGAGGGGCTAGGCCTAGAGAGGAACAAGTCTTCAGAGGGAAGTGACCAATAGTTTCACAGGTCAGAGGCCTCATTGAACTTTGGCCCGATTAATTTACATAGATGCAGCAAGAGGTGTAAGCCTTTTAAAGTGTTTTGCGACCTTATAAAATGAGAATACCTATGGCATAGGATTACATCCCAATTTACAGGCACTGCAGATTAAATTTTGTGAAAGGAGTTTCTTGGCCTTGGTCCTAGTCTTAGGAAAGAAGAGCAAATAATAGAGCCTTTTAAAAGTCCAAGCCGAGATTCCTTTAGAAAATTTTCATATAGAAGTTATGAGGTTCCAACTACCAGAAAATGAACTTCCTTACCATTGTGAGACTGGAACCTTAAGAAAATAAATAAGTAAAATGTCAGAGAGGTCAAGGAGGGTAAAAGGTAAAAAGACACTATTGTCACCTGGCTTGTAATGCAGGATTTGCTGTCACTAGAAATCTGATCCTGGGGATCACCTTTGGTTCTGGGCTATGAAGGCTGGCCGGCCAGGGACCAGATGAATTTTGTGTGACTCAATGGTTGCTATAAGAGCGATTGAATTCCAGCTTCATGTCACCAAGAATATGGGGACTGAGTTCGACAGCTATATCTAGAAGGCGAGCAGGAAGCTGGACTTTGCTCTAGTCTCATGTGGACACTTGGAGCATGAGAGGAGCACCGGTCATGCTGCTCAGTGAGAGTGAACACCTCCAGCCCGAAGCGTTCAGGGCGCACACAGGCCGGAGCCATGCCAGGGCTACAGGCTGGGTCTAGCACTGTAGTTTTACATCCATGTGAATATTATACAATAACTTCATTTTATTTATTTTTTTAGACAGAGGGCAAGGGAGGGAGAGAAACATCAAAGTGTGGTTGCCTTTCATGGTCCCCCCACTGGGGACCTGGCCCGCAACCCAGGCATATGCCCTGACTGGGAATCGAACCAGTGACCCTTTGGTTTGCAGCCTGTGCTCAGTCCACTGAGCTATACCGGCCAGGGAACAATAACTTCATCTTAAAGTACTTTGTTGCATAGCTGGTGATACAGGAGAAAATAAAATGGAATAACCATTGCCAAGAGAGTCACTTAAAAATAGAGTAGGGGGGCCCTGGGGAAGTGGGGCCTCAGTTCTCCGAGCTGCTGTTAAGTTGCTAAACCCAGCTCAAGGCTGAGCCACAAACATCCCGGAACAACAACTGTTGTGCGGGCACCTACGGACCCTACTTCCTCCTTCTAATTTTTGCCTCCCTCGCTTGTACTTTGGATCTAACCGATCCCTGCTCCTCTTTCCTTTGCGTGGAGAGCCCACGTGGGAACTACACTTGAGATTTTGTCTCTGTAGAACCCTGCCTTCTTTGTTCTCTTCAGAGCACAGTCGGGGTTGCTGCCCGAGTCTCGGCCTCCTGGATTACAGTCCTTTTGCTCAAATAAATGTTTTCGGTGGTTGTTGTCGTTCTCTATCACAGACTAACCCCCTTCTTTGGTTTCAGAATTTAATGGTTCTTTTTCATGACAATCATCTGGGATGTACAAATTCCAAGTATCCTGTGAGACTAGCATACCAGTTTCCTGGGGGAAACTAGAGGGACAGTTGAGTAGAGTAGAACCCCAAATGTGTTCCCTCAGCCTTGGCAGATGGTGGATGCCTGAAGGCCTCCAGGTATTTGAGAACAACCTCTGCCAAAATCATTGACTGACAGCTAAGTTATGAAGTTACAAGGGAGATCCCCAAAATCAGACTAAAAATAACAGAAAAACCAAGTAGAGATATCAGAGACCTCACACCACTGTGGGAGACAAAACCCACAGTTTAAGTCTAGTCAAATTGTGAAACAGCAGCTGCGTCGGCCACGACCCTCGGTACAGAGAAACAGGAAAGTGTGGCCCACACTCAGGAGCACGGAGTAGGCAGCGGACACTGATGCTGAGTGGACCCCGATGTCATGTTTAGCAGATAGACACGATGAACATTTGCAAAGAATTAAAGGGAACTATGATGACGGTGGGTCACAAAATAGAAAATCTCAGCAGAGAAATAGAAACTATAAGAAAGAACCAAATGGAAAATCTACAGCTGAAAAGTAAAATAACTGGAATGAAAACATTAGAAGGGCTCAACAGCAAATTTGGGAAGGCAGAAGAAAGAATCAGTGACCTAAAAGACAGATGAATAAAAAGTGAACAATCCGAAGAACAGAGGGAGAAAGTACTGACGAACAGCAGAGTCTGAGAGACAGTGGTAGCTTGTCAAGCATAACAACGTATGTATTATCAGGGAACCCAGAGGGAGAAGAAAGAGAGAGAAAAAGGCAGGAAAAAAAAAAACCCTTCAAAAATGAAAATGACTTGTTCTGCCACTCGTGGCCCTGCTCGTGTGCCCGTTTGGTGGCAGTCTGGTAGGTTTGTGCATTCGCAGCTGAGGAGACTCCAGGACTTGCTGTGATGAAAAACCCCAGAAAGGAGCCCCGACCGAGAACGGCGGTGATGTTTGTGTGAAGCTGGGGCAGGATGGCTCTGCGGTGCCGTTTGGGAGGCAGGCACCACTTGAAAGCCTATTGAGAATGACAAGGTTTGTCAGTGAGGCTGACCACATTCCAATATGATGGGCAGACCACTAATTAAATAGACACACCCACATAGTTGGAAATAGATGGCAAAGATACAATTGACATATTCCTATAGTGGACAGGAAGCATCTACTAAAAAGAGAACCTGCTACTTCAGCCCAAAGCTCTATTTCCATAAACCAAGAACACATTAGAAAACTGTGATGTGGCTGTACCACATCCTGAAGGGTTTCCTTTGTTCTTTCTTTTTTCCTTCCTGTAGGGTAAGTGGGGGCAGTCTGGCTCCCTCACACAGGGCTCTGGGTAACTGAGGGAAGCAGCGTTCCCATAACCTCGGAGGGATCTGATAACCAGTGTGCTCAGAGCCTTGAGACTGGGTCCGATAAACCATTCCCATAACACGAAGTGGGCTCACATGTGGCAGAGTTATGTTACGTTATATAATTTTCTGGCATTTTTCCAGCTTTGTTTCCCTCTAGTACTTAAACAGGGAGGGACTCCCTGCTGGGGGCGATGATGATGGGAGAGACACACAAGGGGACAGGTGCTATGATGGGTGACATGCTGGGGAGCAAGGGCCATGGCATGAGACATGCAGATAGACACGCAGCTTGCAGCCTGCAGCATGCGTGGCTCACCCGTCCATGGATAAAGGCGTGCCAGACGTCCCAATGGCTCTGCAAATATTCTTCCGTCTGCACGGATACCATGGACCTGCCTGGCCTTGAGGTTGCAACACACTTCCCCGTTCTTTCGTTGCGCATGAAGTGACTACGGTATGTGCACACGCGTCTTGCTTTAAAAAAAACCAACTAAATGGCCAATGATATATTTCACCATCTGTGAAAATACTCCCTTTCTTCATTGGAGACATGCTCATCTAATTCCCATCTTTATAGCCCAATAAGTTACTAACTCTTGCTGTTTAACAAAACACAGCAATAAAAATTCCCGCATATCTTGTTTAGAGACTTGCAATGTTTTTCATTTGTCATTGTAAAATCAAGGCAATGATTTTATAACTTTATAACTTTAAAGTTTATAACTTTATTTGTATGTAGCTTTTATAACTTTATTTGTATAACTTTATTTTATTTGTATGTAGCTGTTACATTTATGGCAATACATCTTTAAAAAAAGATAGATTAACCCCAGTTGGTGTGGCTCTGTGGAATGAGTGCTGGCCTGTGAACCAAAGGGCCACTGGTTTGATTCCCAGTCAGGGCACAGGCCTGGGTTGTGGGCCAAGCCCCCAGTGAGAGGCCTGCGGCAAGCAACCACACAGTGATATTTATCTCCCTCTCTTTACCACTCTCTAAAAATCAATAAATAAAATCTTTTTAAAAAGTAATAGGTTATTTTAAAGAAATTGATTTTATGTACTTTTCAAGTCAAGCATGTTGTTATGTAAATAAATTTCTTATATAAAAATATTAAAGAATTAAAGCAAAAATAAAAACATTCTCAGATAAGTATAAATTGCAAGAATTTGGTGCTAGTCAACCTATCCTACAAAGAATACAGAAGGAAGTCCCTCACATCGAACAGGAAGGACGGCAGACAGCAGCTCTAAGTCTCAGGAAGG
Source organism: Micronycteris hirsuta (assembly GCA_004026765.1). Classification (NCBI taxonomy): domain Eukaryota; kingdom Metazoa; phylum Chordata; class Mammalia; order Chiroptera; family Phyllostomidae; genus Micronycteris; species Micronycteris hirsuta. Next base: position 63,263 of record PVJI01005121.1, on the reverse strand, counting down.
AAAGGACAATACCAGAAATGTTGAACATGGGGGTAAATACAGATGCCCAATTTCTGGTTTTCTTTCCCTAATGTCTTTTAAAATAGAATTGTTTAAGTAACTATTATCTATAATAACTATGGGTTTTTAACACATATAGATGTAATATATTAGACAAAAATAGCAAAAAGGGTGAAAATAGAGCCATGTTGCTATATTTATTGAATTGAAGTCAATATTAAGCTGAAATAAATTCTTCTAAATCAAAGATGCATTTTAAAATCTATGGAGCAGTCCCTAAGAAAAAATTTAAGCATATAGCAACAGTATAATTAAATTAATACATTATAAATATTTCAATACAAAATAAGGCAATAAAGAACAGAGTAACAAAAAGGATATGTAAGAAAAAAAGAAAAACAAAAAAAAGATATGAGAGAGAAAACACATAGTAAATAACAGACATAAATTCAATCATGTAAATAATTACAATTAAACCTGAATAGAGTAAATACTCCAATCAAAGGCAGAAATTGTCAGGCTACATGAAAAGGAAGAGCCAATGATGTGCTGTCTACAAGAGACACACTTGAGATTCACAGACATGAATAGCTTGACAGTAAAGGATAAAAAATACATATCATTTAAAGATTTTATTTACTTATTTATTTTTAGAGATAGGGGAAGGGAGAGAGAGGAGAGGGAGAGAAACATCCATCAGTTAGTTGCCTCTCGAACACACCACAACCGTGCCCTAACTGACCGGGGACCAAATCCTCAGCCCAGGCTGTTCCCCGACCTGGAACTGAGCAGGCACCCCTTCGCTTTGCAGGGCGATGCCCAACCAACTGAGCACACCAGTCAGGGCCAGTATGTATCATTTAAACAGTAACCATGAGATAACTGGAGTGACTACGTTAATTTGTTAATATATACTAATATTTCAGAAAAGAAATTGCAACAAAGAGGGACACATCGTAATGATAAGAGGAAGAGATAGAAATTACAGGCATTTAACAACAGAACCCCAAACTTCATAAAGGTAAAACCGATAGAATTGAATAAAAAATGAACAATTGAACCATTATAGTTGGAGATGTCGACACTCTGCCAGCGATTAACAGACCCACTAGGCAGAAAATCAGCAAGAATATAGGAGACTTGAACACTGTTAATCAACGTGACTTGATGGGTGCACACACAGCACCCCACCCAACAGCAGGGTGCCCACGCTTTTCGAGCATGCATGAAACGTCGCCTAGGACAGGTCATGTGTTAGGTCATAGAACAAGTTTGAGTACATTTGAAATATGGACATTATGCAAAGTATTTTCTTCAACAACAGAGTTAAACTAGTGATCTATAAAAGAAAGAAATTTGGGAAATTACCAAATATTTGAAAATTAAACAACACACTGCTAAATAATCCATGGGTCAAAGAAGATATCAAAAGGGAAATCAGAAAAGGCCTGGAATTGAATGAAAATAAAAACATAAATATTAAAACTGATGAGAGACAGCAAGTTTGCATTGGCTCCTGGAAGAAGATTGTGCATGACCCTCCCCTACTTTGTGTTCAGTGGCCTCAGGTGGATAGTTTTAAATCAATTAGGGTGGAAGCATTTACACCACAGAAATTGGCAAATGTCATAAAACAGGGCTCTCCCCTCAAACAAAAACTTAGTTGTTAAATGTTTAGCAGAACACCACTGACTGCAGCAGCTAAACACAATGCTTAGGGGGGAAATGTGTATCTTTAAGTGCTTATATTAAAAAAGGAGTCCTGGCTGGTGTGGCTCACTGGACTGAGTGCTGGACTGTGAACCAAAGGGTCGCTGGTTCGATTCCCAGTCAGGGAACATGCCTGGATTGTGGGCCAGGTCTCCAGTGGGGGGCACTTAAGAGGCAACCACACATTGATGCTTCTCTTCCTCTCTTTCTCCCTCCCTTCCCCTCTCTAAATATAAATAAATAAAATCTTAAAAATAAAGAAAAGGAAAAAGATTTAATGGCATACAAACAGATGCAAGGATCAATGGAACACAGTAGAGAGCCCAGAAAAAAACCCCACACCTATATGGTCAGTAAATATATGATAAAGGAGACCAAACATACAATGGGGTAAAAATAAGCTATTCAGTAAGTGGTGTTGAGAAAGTTGGACAGATAGATGCAAAAGAAGTGACACTTGACCATCTTCTTACATCATATACAGGAACAAGCTGAAAATGGATTAAAGACTTAAATGTAAGTCTCAAAACCATAAAACTCCTAGATGAAAACACAGGCAGTAAGATCTCTGACATTTCTCTTAGCAATATTTTTTTCTGATATAGCTCCTCCAGCAAGGGAAACTAAAGAAAAAAATATACAAATGAGACTATATCAATCTAAAAAGGCTTTGTACAACAAAGGAAATCATCAATGAAATGAAAAGACAATCTACTAAATGCAAGAAGATATTCTTCAATGACATATCAGATAAGAGGTTAATATCCAAAATTTATAAAGAATTCATACAACTCACCACCACCCCTGCAAAAAAAAGCCCATTAAAAAATGGGCAAAAGACCTGAATAGACACTTCAAAAAGGACATACATATGGCCAACAGACATATGAAAAGATGCTCAACATCACTAATCATCAGAGAAATGCGAGTTAAAACCACAATGAGATATCATCTCACACCTGCCAGAATGGCTGTCATCAACAAATCAACAAGTGTTGGCGAGGATGTGGAGAAAGGGGAACCCTAGGGCACTATTGGTGGCAATGCCGACTAGTACAGCCACAGTCGAAAACAGTGGAGGTTCCTCAAAAAATTAAAAATGGAATTGGATTATGTCTACTTATGAGTGTATATCCAACAAAGCTTGACACACTAATTCAAAAGAATATTGCACCTCTAGGTTCATTGCAGCATTATTTACAATAGCCATGAGATGGAAGCAACCCAAGTGCCCATCAAAAAAGGATAAAAAATTGGTGATATATACAGGGGTGAGAAAAAGTAGGTTTACAGTTGTTCATATGGAAAAATATATAATACAAGATAAATAATAATACAAGAATAAACTGTTTCACATACTCACAACTGTAAGCCTGGTTTTGACAACCCCAGATGATTATGTTGGTAATTGTGTTGGTAATTACTTGACTACATATCTTTGTCAAAAATCATTTAACTATAGACCTGGTCAGTTTGGCTCAGTTGGTTGGGTGTCGTCCTGCAAAGTGAAGGGTCACTGGTTCAATTCCCAGTCAGGGAGGGCATATGCCTGGGTTGTGGGGCTGGGCACCAGTTGAGGGGCGTGCAGGAGGCAACTGATCTCAATGTCTCTCTCACACATCGATGTTTCTCTCCCTCTTTTTCCCTACCTTCCCTTCTCTCTAAAATAAATAAATAAAATCTTTTTTAAAAACCTCATTTAACTATAGACTTAAATTAGTGGTTTTATAATATGTAAATAACACTTCAGAAAGCTAATTTTAAAATGCAAAATAATAAATACCACCATCACCTAAAAAGGGAGAAAGAGAGGGAAGGAGGGAAAACCACTTTGAGGTAACAGAAACTATACAAGGCAAAGAAAACTAAAACCACACACACAATACGATCATTCATATCCTCAGAGATAGAAGATATTGTTTCCACAGGAAAAATAAGGTGTTAAAAAGGGGATCTCATGAATTACCATATTTTGCCATATATAATGCACATTTTTTTGCCCAAATTTTTAAGGGAAAAATAAGGATGCACATTATACATGGGTAGTACCTGAAATACCTTGTATCTGTTCTTGCGTTTTGTAATTATTTGTTATGTAAAACTTCTTGTACCATAATATGTTCAAAAATAAGTGCTTACTAAGGCCCTGGCTGGTGTGGCTCAGCGGTTTGAGCGCCAGCCTGTAAACCAGAGGGTCCCAGATTCTATTCCCAGTCAGGGTACAGGCCTGGATTGTGGGCCCGGTCCCCAGTAGGGGGCGCGCGAGCAACAACCACACATTATGTTTCGCTTCTTCATTCTCCCTCCCTTCCCCTGTAAAAATAAATAAATAAAATCTTTAGAAAAATAAAGATTTTAAAAATAAATGCTAAAATTCCTTTTAAAAGCATTTAAAAATAAATGCTAAAATTCCTTTACAGTACAAAAACAAGTATCTAAATATAAATAAATAAAAAGTTGAATTAAAACATTAAAATGAAAGATGTTTTTCCTGAAAATGTGGGCCAAAATCGTGGGTATGAATTATAAATGGGAAAATACAGTAGAACCATACAACAGATTTGAAAAACACTATAGAAGAGTTGGAAGGTTTAAGTTGAAAAATATCTCCCTGAATGTAGTACAAAAAGAAAAAGAAATGGAAAATACGTAACAGAAAAAAAATAGAGTACTCATTTGAGAGATACAGCATCTGTTCCTGGCTTGTGTGACTCAGTGGATTGAGTGCCAGCCTGTGAACTGAAGGGTTGACGGTTCAATTCCCGGTCAGAACGCATGCCTGATGTTTCTCTCACACATCAGTGTTTCTCTCCCTCTCTTTCTCTCTCCCTTCTCTTCTCTCTAAAAAAAAATAAAATAAAATCTTTAAAAAAAAGTGAGAGAGATACAATATCTGAATGATCCGATTGATGGAACTTCTAGAAGAGGAAACAGAAAACAGAGGGGACAAGATCATCAGCAAAATACTTTAGGAAAATTCCCCAGATCCAGGGGGAAACTATTTCCAGAGTGAAAGAGCCAACTGAGCACCCAGCGTGATGCATTCACTATGAAGTTCAGAACTTGGAGGCAGAGAGAAGATTCTAAAAGCTTCCCCAAAGCACTTGCCCCTGAGAGGTCATTGTTAAATTTCAAGAGCTTTGCAGCTGGTTGTTAAATCAGCTCTGGTGGGAATATTTATACCCCATTTACATCATGGAAACTAGTACGGGTGAAGCTGGCTTACCAGCATTTTACTAACTAGTTAGGTACACTATGGAGTATAATTATGCAGCCGTTAATGATAACTATGAAGACTATGTAGAAGTATAGAAAATGTTGGTATAACATTAAGTGACTAAATAGACAAAAATGCACATACACTATAAATATAATAATGTAAAGTGTATTTCATGTGGACAGTGAACAAAAGAAATATACACAAAAATAATTTTGTTACAATGGTGATGTTATTTTAAAATTTATTTTAAAGTATCCTTATTATTTATGTAAATTAAGATTTTTAAAAAAGATTAAAAATCTTTGCTCATACTCCCAACCCCTCCCCCAGTACCTACAGAACAAAGTCCAAGTGTTCCAAACCCTATAATGGCTCCCTATTAATTTAATGTCTTACAGGATTCTAAACAGGAAAGTTTAGTTTGTTCTGCCTGCCCAACTTCCATTTCCTGCCACTGCCCTCCACCCACCCTATTTCCAGGCCTATCAGACCAACCAGCTTCCCCAAGAGTCATCTCTGAGGCGCCCTTAGCAACCAGCAGCCATTCCCACCCTACCCCCAGTCCCCCTCCCCTGCCCTTGTCTCCACAGCAACGCTTATCAATCAGCTGCAGTTGAGATATCACTTGGTTTAGGAGCCTTTTCTCAGGGTAGAGAAACTCCTTCTGGGGCCCGGCCCCATACTGCAGATGCTTTCAGCAATTGTTCAACATTAAGGGAAGCAGGGTAGGACAGCCACTGTAATGTCTCCTCTTTCAGGAAGCCTTCCTGATTTCCACACCACCACCTCCATTCCAGGAGAAACCAAATTCTCCCTTTTCTGTTTTGTCATAGTGCTTTATATGGCTCATGTGAATCACTTTTTCTCTCTCTAGTTCAGTTTCCTCACCTGTAAAATGAAGGCAATAATGACATTTATCTCACCAGGTCACTGTGAGGGTTGAAGCAGTTTCCGTTTACAACACCCCACATCAAGCTCATGCTACATACTCAATAAAAGGAAGCCATTGTGGCGATCATTTTGACATCATAATATCATATTTGTCTTACGGTCTCATACTGTGCCATGTACATATTTCACCTCCCCTATTAGACCGTAGACTCCTTGTGGGCGGAGAACAGACCTTGTTTGTACGTTTCGCGGTGCACGGCACACTGTCTGGCCACAGCAGGCATTCATCGATTCCTTGAGCGTGCACAGCAAGCACACACGGAGGTCATCCGCACGCGCAGGAGTACGCGTTCACTCAGGGGCACACGTACACCAGTACATTTCTCTGTCCTCATCTTGGCCGACCATCTGGTCTGTAGCATTCCACAGCACGGGTCACTTCCTTTGTCTGGAAGTGCAGCATTCTCCAGCTGTGACTCCTGTGATTTTTCTCTTGGATTTCCACCTACCCCTCTGGCAACTACTTCTCAGATTCCTTCCATCCCCTTCCCCCTTGCCCTTAAAGGTCTGTGTTCCCCACAGTGCTATCTGTGTTCTTCTCATTTTGGACACTGTTGAGTGACCTCATCAAAACCACAGATGCACATTGGAAAAGTATGGAAGAGTCACCAGCCTAGGTATCGCCAGCCTAGCGTCCCCTCCTGACCTGAAACACCTAAGGGACATGCTTCCCTCCTTCCTTCACCACCCTCCCGGGTCTGAGGACAAGTGTCGCAGCTTCTTTCGCCTTCAACAGGAACTCCTCCACCCTCCTCTCTGTCCCTGTCGCCACTGGGTCAGCTCAGACTCCACCCCCATACATACACACACTTCTCACCTGGACCCTCCAGTCAGGCTCCCCTTATTCTCTGACTGCTGTCACGTTGAGCCCTCAGCTGGATTTCCTGCTGAAAACCTGTGACTGCGGATAAAGGGGTGGGCACATGCACAGGTATATGATGGATCAACTACAGCAAAGCATTCACTGCAGAATCGAAGTGGTGGTATATGAGTGTTTGCTGCAATTCTTTCAACTTCTTGGTGCTTCAAATTTTCATAAGATGTTGGTGAAAATATCCTTTGGTGATTTCTTTTGGCTTGTTGGATGAAATTCAAAGACTCCTTCATGTAGCTCATAAGGCCCTTTGTGATCTGGCTACATTGTCTGCTTCTATAGTCTCATCTGCCACCCTCCTCACAGGTCCCCTTCCCAGAAGCCCTCCTAGTTACTTAGAGCCACCCAGGAGAGTTGTGGTATTTCACTCTTTTGTGTCCACATACTTGCTGTTCCTGCCCAGAACATTCTCCCCTCTATTCCTCTCCAATGGCCCCCAAACCCCTGTTCACTCTTCAGACTCATCTCAAGTGACACCTCCTCCAGGGACCCTCTGCTTACCCCCTCAGATGGAGGCCCCTTATATGGTTCTCACAGCCTCTCCCATAGCTCAGCAGAAGGTTATGGCACCAGGGCCCTCACCTAGGACTGGATTTGCAGAAAAGCTGCAGCAGTGGAAAGCTGGCCTGAGGACTGGGGTCTGAATCACACAGGAGCCCTAATTTTTTCCCTCGGAGGACTCGTCCTTAGGCAGTTCCCTGCATTTGCGACAAATACGCTTAGTTGGCTGAGCGAGTCCTGAGGCTATAACTGGCAGGCAGACCGTGCAGGCTCCCGGAGGGGGCCCGAGCCCTGTAGCGGGAGCCCCCCGCCCCCAGGAAGAGATGCAGGCGGGGAGGGGAAGAAGGCGGGGCCTGAGGCTGTGCAAGTCAGTGTCCCGGGGCTGGGACGGAAGTTGCACAAGTACAATTAGTTTCAGTTTTGTTTCTCTTCCAGGCACCCTGCAACAGCCGTCTCCAGACCTCAGCCCCCCACTCCTGGTCCTGCCGCGCAAGGTCAGCTCAGGCCAGGTAAGGAGAGGGAAGGAAGGGGCAGCTGAAGGAAGAGCTGAACTGGAGGGAATGGGGGAGGGGAGAGAGAGCACGGGTGGAAGAGGAAGGGAGGGGGAGGGGGAGAGAGGGACCCGGAAGTCAGGAGAAGAGGGGAGACCCGCCGGGAGCACCCCCACCTCACCCTACGGGGCCAAAAGTCTGAGGCTACCTTGGAAAAGACCCACACCCCATTCTCTGAACTCTCCTCCCAGCTCCCACTTTCGGGAAGTTTGGGGAAAATTCCCCAAGTCTCTCTGTCAAGTATTTCACAGCTACTGTGCTGGGAGCTGGGAGGACTCAGATGAACCTCACACAGCTCCGCCTCCTCAGAGAGCAGAGGGCCTCTTGCAGCAGGAAAGACGGAAAGAAGAGGACCCTAAAAGTTGAGGCAAAGGCTACAGTGGCCCCAGGATCCATCAGCTGGAAGGAGAGGGCAGGACAACCCCTTCCTCTCGGCCCCTCTGCTGCCTGTTCCAAAACCCATTTCAGAAAGTCAGGGCAGGAAGTGGGGTCCCCACTACCCATGATGCAGCTCCCAGGCTCTAGAAGAAGACAGGTGTGTGGGCCCCGGGAATTGGGACCAATTATACTACCCCAAATGCCAGAAATCAAGAAAACTCTGCCCACCTAGACCTTCTGCTGTGTCCCCCCGACCCCAGCCGGACCCCCAGGACCTATGCACACAGGGGCATGGACCTCACCTGCCACACAGCCTGTCAATCAGGCACCATCATTACACTGTCAGCTCTCTGCGGCCAGGCTTCTGGTCTTGTCATTTCTTACATCCCTGGACATATGCAAGCAGCACCGACTTTTTCACATTTGCCGAATGTATGCAAGGAAGAGGGCAGCTCCCTCGCTCACAAGTGGCCAGAGGACCCACAAGACCAGAAGAAAATTTCTGGCCGTTCAGGTGATTCTCCAGACCTGGTAGGGCTTGAGGATAGAAGGATAGGCAGAGGGCAGGCTGGAGGCCCTGTGGCGGTGCCCTCTGCCCTCTGACCCTGCCCTTTCACTTGCAGCATGGTGTCCCAGGGATCCTCGCCTTCTCTCCTGGAGGCCCTGAGCAGCGACTTCCTGGCCTGTAAGATCTGCCTGGAGCAGCTGCGGGCACCTAAAACCTTGCCCTGCCTGCACACCTACTGCCAGGACTGCCTAGCCCAGCTGGCTGACGGTGGCCACCTCCGATGCCCCGAGTGCCGAGAGAATGTGCCCGTGCCACCGGCAGGCGTGGCTGCTTTCAAGACCAACTTCTTTGTCAACGGGCTCCTGGATTTAGTGAAGGCTCGGGCTGGTGGAGACCTGCGTGCAGGGAAGACAGCCTGTGCCCTGTGCCCCCTGATGGGGGGTGCCAGTGCTGGGGGTCCAGCCACAGCCCGGTGCCTAGACTGTGCTGATGACTTGTGCCAGGCCTGTGCCGACGGGCACCGCTGCACCCGGCAGACGCACACCCACCGGGTGGTGGACCTGGTGGGCTACAGGGCAGGGCTGTATGACGAGGAGGCCCGGGAGCGCCAGGCAGCCCAGTGTCCCCAGCACCCAGGGGAGGCCCTGCGATTCCTGTGCCAGCCCTGTTCCCAGCTACTGTGCCGTGAGTGTCGCCTGGACCCCCACCTGGACCACCCCTGCCTGCCCCTGGCTGAAGCTGTGCGTGCCCGGAGACCAGGCCTTGAAGAGCTGCTGGCGGGTGTGGACAAGAACCTGGCTGAGCTAGAGGCTGCCCGGATGGTGGAAAAGGAAGCCTTAGCCTGCCTGCGGGAGCAGGTGGCCAGGGTGGTAACACAAGTGGAGGAGGCTGCTGAGAGGGTTCTCCGAGCCCTCCTGGCCCAGAAGAAGGAGGTGCTGGGACAGCTACGGGCCCACATGGAAGCTGCAGAGGAGGCTGCTCGGGAGAGGCTGGGGGAGCTGGAGAGCCGGGAGCAGGTGGCCAGGGCGGCGGCTGCCTTTGCCCGTCGGGTACTCAGCCTGGGCCGCGAGGCCGAGATACTCTCTCTGGAGGGGGCAATTGCCCAGAGGCTCCGGCAGCTGCAGGGGTTTCCCTGGATGCCTGGACTATCCCCCTGTCTGTTGCCCCAGCTGGAGCTCCATCCTGGGCTCCGGGATAAGAACTGCCACCTGCTGTGGCTCTCCTTTGAGAAGCAGCAGCCCCAAAAGGACAGTGGGAAAGATGGAGCTGGAAGCCAGGAAGGCGAGGAAACCCAGAACCGCAGAGAGGATGGAGCCCGGACCCCAAAGGAGGACAGAGCCCCAACGCCACAGAAAGATGGAAGCCAGGCCGCAAATGTAGAGAGAGCCCAGACCCCAAAAGAGGGCAGATCCCAGATGCCCCAAGAAGATGGAGGGGCCCAGACTGGCGGCAGATCCAACAAGAAGAGGAAGTTCAAAGGCAGGCTCAAGTCAATTTCACGGGAGCCCAGCCCAGCACCTGGGCCAAACCTGGAGGACTCAGGCCTCCTCCCCAAACCCATCTTTTCCTGCAGCTTTCCCACGCGGATGCCTGGTGACAAGCGCTCTCCCCGGATCACTGGGCTCTGTCCCTTTGGCCCCCGGGAGATCCTGGTGGCAGATGAGCAGAACAGGGCTCTGAAGCGATTCTCCCTTAATGGTGACTACAAAGGCGCTGTGCCCGTCCCTGAGGGCTGCTCCCCGTGCAGCGTGGCTGCCTTGCAGGGTGCGGTGGCCTTCTCAGCCGGGGCTCGGCTCTACCTCATCAGCCCTGACGGCGAGGTGCAATGGCGCCGAGCCCTGAGCCTCTCTCAGGCCAGCCATGCTGTGGCTGCAATGCCGAGCGGGGACCGGGTGGCTGTCAGCGTGTCGGGCCACGTGGAGGTATATAACATGGAAGGCAGCCTGGCCACCCGCTTTATCCCTGGGGGCAAGGCCAACCGGGGCCTTCGGGCACTGGTGTTCCTGACCACCAGCCCCCAGGGTAATTTCGTGGGGTCGGATTGGCAGCAGAATAGTGTGGTAGTCTGTGATGGGCTGGGTCAGGTCATCGGGGAGTATGGAGGACCAGGCTTGCATGGCTGCCAGCCGGGCTCTGTGTCTGTGGATAAGAAGGGCTACATTTTTTTGACTTTGCGAGAGGTCAACAAGGTGGTGATCCTGGACCCTAAGGGGTCACTACTAGGTGACTTCCTGACAGCCTATCACGGCCTGGAAAAGCCCCGGGTGACCACCATGGTGGACGGCAGGTACCTGGTCGTGTCCCTTAGTAACGGGACCATCCACATCTTTCGAGTCCGTTCTCCTGACAGTTAAAGGGCTGGGACTGGGGTGGGATTGGGTGGGGCTGGGGAGGAGGGAGTAGGGCAGGAGGAGGGAGGCAGGGTTGCCATGCGGTGTGGTAGACTAGGGCATTTTCCCAGAGGGCAGGTGTTGGCAACCTTTCAGTGTGACATGCCACACTGCCAGCCCCTTTTGGGTGGGCAGAGATAGGGACCAAGGGCTATGGCATGACCGTAGCCCTCAGAGGCAAAGGAGGACGGCTGGCAGGGTGCTGGGAGTTGACTGCACCTCTTGCTTTTTTGTGGGTGACTGCTTCCACCATTGCCACCAGCCCCTCTGCTACTGTTGTTAGAATTTAAGTCTCTGAGATTGGTAAGCTGGTCCTAATTTGCATTCTTCAAAGCCATTCCTGGTGGAGGAGCCCGGCAAGAGTCTTGAGGAGGTGGGTGGGCAGGAGTCCCTCGAGCCCAGAAGGGCTCAGGGTATGTTGGACACGTTCCTTCTGGGAGAGCTGAGAGCTGGCTTTCCTCAGATTGGAACAGAGACGCACGCCAGGTCAGAAGAGGCCTGGGATTGCGAAACGGCAGTTAATGGCATCTTCCACCAGCCGCGGCCAGGAAGTATACAGGCTTCTCTGACAGTGGTGCCCCCAGTGCAGTGTGAGGTGGGGGACCAAGTACAGACGCCCGCTGAGGCCAGGGTCTCAAGGGCTCTGGCAGGGCCAGAGTCTAACGCACAGGGTTCCGAGTGTGAGAGAAGGGGCACCCCCAGGGGCCCCACCGCCTCCAAGCCAAGACCTATGTAGGCTGTAAAATCTTTTCTGTATCTGTATCTTTACATTTCCTGGAGTCTATTTTTAGTTTCCTCTTAGTTTTCCAGCAGAGTTCCTTTTGAGCAATTTTGGCTCTCATTTGGCTGAACTAAGGGGTAAAGGAATGTGTCCTTCTGTAGGCCACTGCTACTGGGGAAAACCACCTCACCCTGGAGGCCAGTAGGGGATTGGGAGACAAAATAGCTGGGAGACCTAAGAAGTTGATAGTGAGGCTGGGAAGGTGAAGGAGTAGAAACCTTCTACTCCTAGCTGAGGGAAGGACCTAGCTGGAGTGAGTCGCCACCCTGGTCCTTTGCACAGGCCATCACAGCGGTGGGACCAAGGCGGACATGTTTAGCCGGGGCTGTCGAGAGAAGACCTAAGGGGATCGTAATGTGGGGATTGTGGACAATGGGGCGTTCATGAGAACCAGAGTAATTTTGGACAAGGTCAGATAGAAAGCGCAGGGCATTAGGGGTGGGGAAAAGAAAATCCTTTTTCTGGGGAGGTTATTGCTTGTTTATTGAAGCGATAGGGGAACTGTCAAGTGGGCAGACTCAATTATATAAAAATCTGAAATGTATACACAACAAAGAACAATGAAGATTTTAAAAATCAATAAGATGAGAAAACCACGTATGTAGGATTGACCTGAGTAAGAGCTGAACCTCCATAGATGCAGCGATCAAGATACCTCAGCTGGTCAGAGGGCCAGGTAGCCAGGAGGAGATGCTCGCAGGCCAGGACAACTAAGCAAAACGATTTTAACAAGTCAGCCACTTTCCTGTGTCAAAAATGCATTTTTAAAACATGCCGTGGGGAAATAGACTCCTGGCACTGTGAAGTGTTGCTTCCTGGAGAGAAAGTTGGGAATACTCGGCAAGAGTTTAAAAAAAAAAACCTGACTATACTCAGTTATCTCACGTTGGGGAATACATTCTGGGAAAGTAATTCAAAAGAAAAGAAGTCTTTGCTCAGAGACATTGGCGGCCACCCTATAAATCATAGTCTTGACTGGAAACTGCTCAGCTGTGGGGGGACAGCTAAGTAGATTGTGGTTGGTTAGGAAAATGAGCTGTTGCCCCCATGCATGATAACTATGAAAACTATTTACAAGAATATGTTATGTGATGCAATCATACGCAGAACAGGAGAATTTGGATTATGATCACAGGATGATAGCAATAAGGTGAGAGTGTATCTGATTTGTTACTGAGTGGAAATAGGTTCAAAACGTGTAAATAGTGATTTGGGAGATTGGATCCTTTCTGCATTATTTCGTGCTGTTATCATATATGCACATTTTTACTTAGTTATTATTGTCCATTAAGTAACATATATGCTTGAATATTTACTTAAAATACAACTCTGTAAATGATATTTAAGAACAGCTAGCTACTGGATTTACAGGGGTCTAGCTGGTGACTGAGCAAGGAACTCGCCTTGGGAAGGTTTACCGAGGGCAGGTGGTCCCCTCAGGTGAGGGGATCGTTGGGTAGTGTTTGGAAGGCAGAGGAAGGTCTAGTTGAGTTTGCCAACTAACTCAGACCAACTGGAAAGCAGGCGGTGGTTCTAAAGAACCAGCTAGTGTAGGAGTGGCACTGGTGGGGAGGGTCTGTCTGCAGCCCTGTCCGCAGGTTTAACAAAATGATGGCTCGTATCTGGTGCTTGGTTAAACATGTGTGAAATGAATATCTGTGAAAAGGGACGGGACAGTGGTAAGACTCCAGAGATTTGCCACCTTAAATGCCATACCCCATCCAACCATGTTGTCCAAAACCTTGGCTTATGGGAAATCTTCAGCAGGGGGCACTGTGGACACAGTCCACCACATGCTTCCTGGGGGGTGGCTCGGCTCCCAGTCACAAAAGAGATGAGATTGGGCTGTCCTGCTTATTATGTATGTGGAGGGTCCTGAGGGATCACACGCCTTCGGGCTGAGACAGCGGCTCTGCAGAGCTATACAGGAACCATATGCCGCCGGTCTGGCTGGTAAAATGGCTCCAGCCAGCGCCTCACCCAGGAAGCAAAGCCGGAATTCAGGCCTTTAGAAAGGAAATGTCACCTGCCTGCAGGAAGAAAATCACACTGGTGCTCCCAACCTGCAGGAGCCACGAGGCTTTCCAGGAAGTTCTAAGCATCCTGGAAAGCCAGGCATTGGAAGATCGACAGAAACTCTAAATTTTCCTCCTTAAGGGGTAGGGTGGGAAGGCCCAGAACACTGGCAAAATATGAAATGGATGGAAGTTATAGCACTGAGCCAATTTAGAGGTAAAATCCCCAGCATCGTAACTGTGACCTAGAAATCCTAATGAAACCCACAGAAAGCACCACTCAGCACCGAGGGGAAGAGATCTTGGTTAAACTACAGATCTTGAGAAGTCGGGGACATCATGAGATTCGTGCCACCCCGCCCCCACCCCGCATTGGACTATGACAATTAACTTCTCAATTACTCCCTTTCCTGTTTGGAACGTTCTAGATCATGCACGTACCGGTGAAAGGAGAATGCCATTCGTTCAGGTAGGGAGAAGTGGAACAGAAAACCTCTTTCACAGTCTTTGCACTTAAAAAAGTGAATGAGGAGGCAGACACCTAGGGCGAGGGCTGGCTCTTCCACTTCCTGTTCTCTTGGTCTAGCTCCCTAACCTCTCGGAACCTCGGTTTCTACGTTAGTAAAATGGGGATAGTGATATCCACCATGCCCAGCTCACAGGTTGTGGTGAGGCCTGGGTGAGAAGTAGAGAAAAGGATTTTGTATCTTATGCCATGAAGCTCAAATCCTAGGTATTGGTTGGAAAAAAAGTTTAACCAACTTGTCCTGACCGAACACTGTTCCATCAGTGTGAGCTTGAATGGGGAATTATGTGCACATACTGTGAGGTGAAAGCTCCAGAACATCTGGGTAGAGCTGTTGCCTGCTTCTCTTCTGGAGAAGACTCTTATTTTGCATTCCAGCTGTTATTTGAAGATGCCGTATACTATGACAGCCGTGACTGTTGGAGGGGAAGGGACCAATGGCCAGCTTGCTAAGATGCAATGCTGTTCCTAAAAGCCAGCTGAGAATCAGACTTTACTAATGAAGGACTGATAACCATAGACTTTTAGAAGTTCAAAATGGCGAGAGTGGCCAAATCTCTTGATAATTTAGAGAAAATACAATTCGGGAGGGAATAGCTCTCCTTTTACTGTAGTCTTATTATCACTATGTCTATAAAGCCATGCCATATAGTAAATCTATAGAGATAAGATTTCACAGGGGCAGAAGTCCGAGAGGGAAGTCAGAAATCTTCCAAGGAAATTGATGAGGTTGGTGACCTGAACTGGGTAGGGTTCAAAGTTGGGTGCTTGACTGTCTCTCCTTGGTGAATCAGCTGGGAACCAGAGTTATCCCATACATTAAGTGGGAGACTGGATGGGGCCGGAGTTCTGTTTTGGGGAGAATGGTGGGGCGGAGAGCTGCCAGAGAGCACTCAAGAAAATGTTCCTAGCAAGAGAAAGACCCAGTTCCGACGCAGGCTTAGAAAGATTGGTAACTTGACCAGAGGTAGCAGAACCATCCTACCCAACTGGTTCGTGAATATAGTTTATTTAAACAGCCCAGCTTTGGAGCTGCGCCTCTGCGACCAGGACAAGAGCAAAAAGTGATTTTTGAGGGACCACAGATGCCTTTAGTTAGAGGACGCCTTTTGCAGCAGGGTTGGTGTGGGCCTCACTTGACGCTTTAGGTGAGGAATCTTTGGGACCAAATAGAGAAGGGCCTGTGTATAAAGAGGCAGACAGGAAGTAGGTTTGGGGCGGTTTTAGAAAGCAGCCTGACTTGTTTCAGAAGAAAGTTAGAACTGCTTGGCTCAGGAGCCGAGAGAGACAGGGTTGAAGATGGAATTGGGGTCTTGGTATCCATGGTGTCAGCCCAGTAAGTTTCCCTTAGTTGCAATGGGCTGAAAAATCTGTTGTAAACTCTTGTTCCTTCGATTGTGTACTTTGTATCTTTCTTCTGTTTCTTAATAAATTCTTTTTAAAAATGTGAACCTTTTCTCGGATGGTTGATGGGTATGGGGCACTGCTAGCACCCAGGCCCAGGTGGGCAAAGGAAGAAGAAAACATGGCCACCCTTGTGGTAGCTCCAGTGATGTCAACACAGAGTAGTCGGGGGACCCTTCAGGAGCAGGGTGGCAGACACAGTCACCATCTGTGGTCCCACTGTTTTCCCGTTGTCCCCAACCACTCCTGCCTGTAGGAGATAGAGGGGCCCTCTGGGCGGAGAGGTGTACCTCCAGGCTAACCGTTGGTGGGAGCCAGCAGGTGCTCTGGCCCAGCAGGACCCACGCTTAGGCGGGGCATGACTGTGGGTAAGGAGCCCAGGTCAGAGTGGCGGTGCCCACCTTTGGTCTCTGCTTGTTTTCTGTTTGGGGGAGAGCCGAATGGATATCTGTGAACGCCTTCCAGCATGCTGCATTTGCAAGCTCACAGTGGCCCCTGCAGGGCTAGGAGGTATCCGGCTATAGGAATATCTGCCTTCTGGTCCAACCCACCCCCTCCGATCTGTCCCCAAAGGCCCTCCAGAAGTTCCTGCCTCTTGCCTCCGAGTGCCCTGAGCAGGAAGAGGAAAGACCTCAGGTCCTTATTTTTAATTCACACAGCCTCTGGCTCCACGACATACAGATCAAAGAGCAGCTATTAAGCACTCACCTCCCTGTGCTTTTCACCCATGACTTCCGGCAGCCTGAACCCCTACAAAGTGGGAACATTAACATTACTTGACAGACAAGGACACCAAAGCCTGGGGAGGCTTGCTCATGGTAGGTCCATTTAGATTCTGCCTCCAAGCCTGTCTCTGTTTCCCTGTTCGTTACGAGAGAGCTGAACAAAATGAAATCTGAAGTTCTTTCCTGAGCTAACAGACCAGACCCCTGTCCCTACCACATGTCCAGAATCCAGACATAAGAAGGGAAGCTCGGAGATACCCCTACGCATCCCACTGCTGTCACATGCTCACTGTCAGGGCCCTGCAAGATAAAGAAGGAATGACAAGTGAGGAGAGAATGTTTTGAGAGTCTTGGTGGGGGACCAGGGGGTGGGGATCAGGGCCCACTGCTGCCGTGGTGACAGCCTGAATAAGAATTCCGCAATTCATCATCTAATGACTCAGCCCAGCTTTGGAGCTGCGCCTCTGCGAACCCCAGGGAGCATGACTCAGCAGCTGAGGGGGCCAGGTGCAGGAGGCATACTTCACCGCGTCCATGTGAGTGGTGACTGTGGGGAGAACAGCCTGTTCCCAGTTCCAAACCCCAAGGCGGCGCATCTGCTTCTGTGGTCAGACACACACACGGCCTCGGTTTCCTAGCCATGTGGCCAAGCCACCCCACCTCAGACTTGGGACTCTCCTCCTTTGTATTCAAGAAGGCAGAGCCCCAGAGGCATTAGGGCCACCTCCTTTCCCCACAGCCTTGGGATTGCAGCAAGATGCCATGGCCACAGACAATACGAGCCTCTCTCCCCTTCACTGCTCTGCCAGGATCAGGCCAGCCTTTAAATAAGAGCAGCAGAGGCCACACTACAGGGGTGGGGAGGCAGACACATGTCATAGGCTGGGCACACGACTGGACAGATGGTCACAGCATCCCTTTCACTCCTGAGTGGGTAGGGTGAGATGGGGACCCCAGGTCTTCATTTTCATCAAAGGCCAACCTAGAAAATGTTCCTTCCACCCTGGCTGGTGTAGCTCAGGGGATTGAGTGCTGGCCTGTGAACCAAAAGCTCACCGGTTTGATTCCCAGTCAGGACACAAGCCTGGGTTACCGGCCAGGTTCCCAGTAGGGGGCACACAAGAGGCAACTGTACATTGATGGTTCCCTCCCTCTCTTTCTTTCTCCCTTCCCTTCTCTAAAAAGAAATAAATAAAATATTTTTAAAAAGAAAATAACTCTTCCCTCTCAGAGATTGTGACCAGGAGAAATTCCCAGAAACACAGTTCTTTTCGCCAATGCAGTAAAGAATCACAGCTCAGTGAGTCTATTAGTGTGCAAGCAGGGTTTATTGGTGATCTGTTCTCATGAAAGAGAATGGGCCTACTTAAGGGGGTGGGTATTGAAAGGCAAAGGTTCAGGGCAAAGCAGGGTAAGGGCGGCAAAAGTAAGGGCGGCCAAAGGCTGAGGTGGCAAGCACAAGGCTGTGAGAGCTGGGATGGCAAGCTTAGAAAGCCAAGAGAGCCAAGAGCGCCAGGCCAGCGTCCTTTGTTCTGAGGGCTGTTATAGTTGGCGGGATGGGGGTGAAGAAGTTACATATTGATCGACAGGTAAAGGTGGTGCCAGCTTCCGGTGGCAGGGTGGCGTGAATATCCACAGGTTAGTTAATGGACTTCTTCCTTTGGGCACTATGGGCCCTTCCTGGCCTTCCAGGCCCTGGGATGAAAGCCCAGTCTCAAGGGTTTTCTTTCCCAGACAGTAGAGACAATTCATAGAATTTCCAGGACTGCCCTCCTCCCATGTTAGCACAGTGTTTTCTGTGATGCCGGAACACCTGGCAACATTACCAGCCCGGCTCAGGACGCTGAGTTAGTGGGCGAGACAGGCCTCCCTCCTCCTCCCTGCCCTGGGTGGCTGTCTATCCTACCCAACAAAATAACAATGTGTGTTTCCCTTCCCTTCATCACTACCTTAGGGACAGTCCCGCACCTTACCAGCAGGAAACGGCCAAAGCAAACTGCTGTGGAGCAGTCCCGAGTCCAGGGCAGGGCCGGCACCGTGGGGGGACGCGCGCCGTGTGGGACACACACAGCCCGCTTCTCTCCACCAGCGCCTGCTGCCCTCTCCGAAGTCTGATCACGTTCTCACCTAGCTTATTCACACGCAGCTCTCTCCTCACCTGCAAGACCCTTGAGGACAAGAACTTAATGATTCATGATGAACACTCTGCAATCAGGTGTTCCATAAATAATCTGCTGGTTGAAGGAAAAAATGAGTGAATCTGTGCTAAAACCTAGTCACCATCATTCGCGTCAGATACAACCCCGGGAGGGGGCGGCAGCTCTGTCACTGGGCGCGGCCCGAGGCAAAAGAGGTTCGTCCTTTTCCTCAGAAAGGAGACATGAATAAGAGTGAAGTTACCCAAATTCTAGGGGGAAAGGAAGTAATCTCACTCTGCTGGACGTTTCCCTTTATTTGTAGCACTCTAGCCTTCTAACACACTATTGCATTTAATTATTTATCCTGCTTCTTGTCTGTTTGTCTCCTCCCCCGATACCTGCCCTGGGTGGAATGCAAGCCCCAGAAGGACAGGACACGTGGCCTGTTTTGTGCACCAATATATCCTATGCCCTTAGAATAGTGCCTGAGCAGGGGAGGGAGGTGGGTTTGGAGGGGCTCGGGGGAGGGGAGGGGAGAGGATGCAGACAACTATAATTGAAAAACAATAAAGTAATAAAAAAATAAAAAAGAATAGTGCCTGAGGTAGATGCTGACTGACTGACTGACTGACTGACTGAATGAATGACTGTGGTATCTATCAGACATTTACTCTGAGCCAGGGCCCCTCTACCCTCAATGCACTTTGCATGTAGTATCTTATATAGTGCCCTCAGCAGTTCTAGGAGGCAGATACTGCTCTCATCCCTGGTTTAAAAGTGAGGAAGGTGAGGTTAGAGAGATTATGTAACATGAACAAGATCACCAGGAGCTGGGCAAGTGGCTGGGCAAGGCCAGCACCAACCACTGCTGGCCTGGGGCCAGCTCTTCACCACTCCCTGGCAGGAGCTGCCCTTGAGGCCAGCCAGCGAAACCACACCCCGCATCATCTTTGCTGATTGATGTTTTTCTTTATTTCTCTCCCCACCAACTTCCCACATGGCCCCATCACACCTCCAGAAGCTATGTCTGCCCCGAAGCGCTGCTCCTCCTCAGCCAGAAAGACATTTCCTGGTGGGAAAGCTTTGGAAACCTGGGGACAGAGAAGAGCCCTGGGCCTGGCTCTCCCTGCCTGGGCGCTTCAGAGCTGGGGTGGGGCTGGGCTGTTCCTGCAGCCCACTCCCTAACACCTCCCTCTCTGCCACCCCATAGACAGCTTGAGAGGCTGCCAGGCCCAAGCCAGGGGGTGACTGAGCTCCCTCCCCCAATCACTTTTCTGTGGGTTTCCTGATGCTTGGAGCTGAACTAAAACATAGGGAGGTCCTGCCCACCCCAAGGCACCAGGGCTCTGAGACTCTGTTTCCTCCCCAGGCTGGCTCTGCAAGGCCAGAGCAAAGAGTCAGGCCAGGCTCCCCAGTTGTCTTCTCTGCCCCCAGGCCTCCATGGTCCTTCTGCCAGGAAAAGTCTTTCCAGCTTAAAAGAAGCTGCACTTTGAGGCAGAGCTATCTCTTGGGGAGTGGAATGAGGTCATATGGGATGTTGGTAGGAAGGGAGATAAAGAAAAGTATTCACCAACAAAGATGATGTGGCGTATGGCTTCCCCGGAGGCCTCATGTAGAGTGCCTCGCCAAGGAGCAGTGAAGAGGTGGCCCCAGGTCAGCAACAGCTGGCATTGACCTCTATCCAGCCACTTGCTCCTCGGTAATCCCTGGTGCAAAGAATGGACACCAAAGAACATCAGGAGCAGGAAGAAGTCCGCAGAGACCAGAAGCTAACTCACATTCATGCGAAGGACATACAATACCATATTGTCTGCATCCACGAGTGTGGGGAGGCAGCGAGAGAGGAAGGGAATGGAACTGAGATGTCTGAGCGACAACTACAAGTGCGTGGTCAGGAGAGGTGGTAGCTGGACTGGGGTGTATCAGGGAGACTGTGTCCGGATGTTGGAAAAGCAGTGCCACGTGTCATTCACGGGTTTCTGCCTGTGGCTGGGGCTGGGCACCTGTGCTAGTGTTCAGATGGGGGAAGAAGGAGCATCTCCGCGATCTGTGAGCATGTGGGTGTAGGGGACGTGCTGTTGGGGTGTTCCCAGGCAGGCCTCATGCCAGCCTTCACCTCATCAAAGACTCAAGATTGGAATTTCCCTGAAGCTCATTTCCTATCATTTCATCCTCAGCAAAGGACCAGCTGCCAAGTTTGTCCCTGAAGGGCAAATGCTGGGTACGGGCGAGGAGCAGAGACCTCCAGGAGGGCCTCCATGCCCTGTCTACCTCTCCTCCCAGAAGCCCCTCTTCCAGCACAGAAGGTATATAGGCCTTTCCTCTTGGGTGTTCTCCTGAACCCTCCGGATAGGGATTCAGGGGGAGAAGATCTGCATTTAATCCCCACTCTACCACTCCCTCACCAGGTGACGTCTGCATAGATTCTGAACCTTTCCGAAGCTCCATTCTTCATCTGTGAAATGGATGCAATAGGAACATCACAGGGTCTCTGGGAAGGATAAAGGAGATAAAGAATATAAATGTACTCAGTCAGCACTTGGCCCATAGGGGTGTTCAGTCAACATCCCCTCATTTATTCCTGTCTTTGCCCGTGGGACCATGGGCTGTTTCCCCACGCCTATTGGAGTCCAAACACGTGGGCTGGGCTGTCTCCTTCTACCTTGTGCACCAATCAATCAGTCTACCACACAGAAAGTATGTATGGGCCCTGCTTTTGAGTGACCAACGCAAAGAGCGAGTGTAAAGAGGTTGAGGACAGACATGGCCAGCTAGGGAAGGGGTCTGGTCACCCAGACGCGGTGGCTGTTGTGTGATGCTTGGTCACAACCCAGCACCTGATTCTCAACTGTGTGCACAGCAGAGATGGACCAATCTCAGTACTTACTAACGTGAACTGGACAAACAATAGCAAACCAGGAAGACAGCTTAGTCATTAACAGAGCCACAGTCCCCAGGCACTGGGACCCAACTCTCCTGGGGACCTCAGAGTGGAGTGACTAAGCATGGGATCAGAACAAGGCCAGGACCCTGGATGATCAAATGGCTGGATGACAACGCCTGAAGCATCTGTGCCACCTCGGATCACACCTGTTCCATGGCCTGGCCCCCTGATGTCTGCAGGACAGGGCGCCAACTCTCCCACATGGCACCAAGTAGGGTACCCCTGGGTCCCCCCTTACAAAGAGGAGGAATGGACAATGCAGTTATTCTGCTAAAATGCAATCGCAATCTTAGCTGTCCTCTGAGGTTTCACCCAGGTCCCCTTAATTAGATTTGGGGAGTTCACAGACAGTCTCCTAGGTAATTTTTACAGAGGGCTCATATCCTCTCCTAAACTGGGTTTCTTCCTGATTGAATTCTCAG
This sequence comes from Micronycteris hirsuta, assembly GCA_004026765.1. NCBI lineage: Eukaryota > Metazoa > Chordata > Mammalia > Chiroptera > Phyllostomidae > Micronycteris > Micronycteris hirsuta. Next base: position 41,225 of record PVJI01005121.1, on the reverse strand, counting down.
AAGGCAATGTCAACTTCAAGGTACAGAGCTGTCAGGCCCCGCATCCTACCCACGGGGGGCAGTATTAACAGATGGGAGGAAAGTGTAGACCCAAACTGCTCCTACCCCTAAACAGTGTAGAACCCCGTAAGTAAAACAAAATGTGTGTGTGGGTCTGGTTGTGAGAGTGTTCAGGTTTATAGGACGGACACTTAGGAGGGTCTGGAGGTGTCTGGAGAGGCTTTAGGAGGAGTCTAGGGAGGTTTTTAGGAGAGGGGACGTGGAATCTAATCCGCCTAGGGAGGCTCCACAGACGGCTGATTTACACAAGAAAAGCAGGGGAGGTAGCAATTCCAGGGGTCAGAGATAGGAGGGAAAAACGGACCTCAAAAGGTGTAGAGGAAGGGGCACAGATGTGGCAGGTCGGGACCGCAGCCCTGCATAAACGCCTTCCCGGGTCACTCTTTCACCCACACTGCTCCTGATCTTCCCACACATGCGCTGGGCTTGCGGAGAGACTCAGGGAGCCCAGGGCATCGTTCGCCGCCCCGCTTCCCCAAACACACAAACACACACTCCTGTCCAGCAGCAGAGCTAACAGTCTGCCAGGCAGGAAAGCCCTTTCAGAGACGGAGGGAGGGCAGGGAGCCTCCACCCACACCCGGAGGGACAGCCCTCCTCTTCCACCTGCTGGGATGACCGTACGCCTGATTCAGCCCGGAAACCAGCCAAGTGTGCTAGACACAACACAACCTCTTCCCCTCACCTCTGTACGCTCTGAAGTGATAACAGGGAGTTCCTGAGCCAGGGGCTTTCCATCGGGGCTCAGCCGCTGCTTCCCACCTCCGCCCCCTTTTCCCGAGTAAGCTTACCACCACTGGCAAACAAGAACGAAATGGAGTTTGCCATGCCAATTTCTGAAAGAATAAAGACTTGAGGACAAAGTTCCCCTGAGTTCATTCTGGGAGGTTTTTTTTTAAAAAACAAATTTTTAAAAGATTTTATTTATTTATTTTTTAGACAGAAGGGAAGGGAGGGAGAAGAGAGGGAAAGAAACATCAATGTGTGGTTGTCTCTCGCACGCCCCCCACCAGGAACCTGGCCCAAACCCCAGACATGTGCCCTGACTGGGATTGTACCTGCAACCCTTTCGTTTGCAGGCCAGCACTCAGTTCAATGAGCCACACCAGCCAGGACATTCACTTGACGCAGCCAGAGCAAGAACGCTACTGTAAAGCAGGAGCTCATTCTCTCCCTTCTGCAGGAGCTGGACCTTAGAAATCAGACCACTGCCCCTCCACTTTCAGAGACCACCCAGTCCCTTGAGAGAGCTGGCCAGTGTGGAGCTCAAGACTCAGGAGGGAGAGGCCTGTGGCCGCTGAGGCCCCGAGCCCCCGCCGACCCTGGCACTAAGGAGGCTGTCTGAGTCTGAGGCCAGCCCATAGGGTGGTGAGCTGGCAGGCCAAGTTGCACCCTAGGAAAGAGGGAGTGGGCCCAAGGGAGCCAGATGTCAATCCAGGCTGTGAATAACGGGGGCCTCATCACCGCCCCGGAGCTGCAGGGGCGGGAGCAGCCGGCACAGGGACTGACTAAGAGAGCAGGTCCGGGCGGGTGGGTGGTGAGCGGGGAGGTTCCACCAGACTCCCACACACAGAGCAAAGCTCCAGGCCTGATCCATGGTGTCCTGCGTTTCTAGGCCCATCTCCCTGTATGAGTTCTCCCTAGAGATCCGCTTCTCCAGGCTGACATGTCTCCCTCACCCCACACCCCACGCCTCCCCGCCCCATTCCAAAAGTCACATTCCAGGACTTTTCCCCACCTGTCCCAGGGCTCAGAGTCCCTTGGATGGATGTCTGATCTCCTGTGTCACTCACTAGGCATTAGGCACAACCCTTCCTGGAACTCTTTATGATTATAAACCTTTCTCTTTCTCTGAAACGGGGCACTCAGTCCCTGCAGAGCTGGAGTCATTATCTCCAGCCCAGCACCTTCCCACGTCCCGCGGCAGAAACCATGAAGAAAGCAGCTCTCCAGGAATGCTCGCAGACGATAATTTTCATGGTGACCTTCATTCTTCCAGGTCCCTGTCACAGGTCAGCTCCCAGAGGGACATTCCTGCGCACTGTCCCCGCAGCTCTTCGGAGGCATTCGAGGTATGCCCTGGCCCCTCCGGCCCAGATTGGAGTTCCTCCATGCCTTCTCCACCCATCTCTGAGCCAAGCCTGGGGTCCAAGGTTAGGGGAAAACCATCCCACAGACCTGAAAAGGGCAAAACACTGCTCACAGAGCAAATGGGTCAAAGGGCAGCCAGGCAAGTCCTCCTCCCCTCCCACCTCTGCAGGCTGTCGCTTCCCGTCAGCAGGTGACCCAGGCTCAAAGCCTTGGGGCAGACTGACCAGCCTCCCCAGTCAGGCAGACTCCTAGTGTGATAAGACAACACCTGCCTCCAATCGCCACCCAAGGACAGCAGATGCCTGCAAGTCCACAACCCTTGCTTAGGTGGTCTCAACCCTGGAGGCCCTTGAAGGGCTGGTAAAAAACAAACCAAACCAGCACCCAGAATTCTGATTCAAGGTTCACATCCTCAGAGGTGGCCTGTGTCTCAGGACTTTTCAAAAGCTCCTGGGTGAGTCTACTGTGCACTTGGCTTGAGAATCACAGGGCTAAGCCATAGAATGTCGCAATTCTAAAGCGAGCGTAACTTGGGAGGGTTTAAAACAGTAAATCATGAAGGCCTGAGTTGGAATCTATGCCTTGCTTAGAAGCAGATCTGGGGGAAGGGAGGGGCGGCACTTTGATCAGAAGAGTTCTGAAAGGAGTCAGCACGGGAAGGGGAGCAGGGGACACATGAGGAGGGAGGGACTTGGGCCACTCCTGGGTTGGGTTGGGGGGTTTGGAGGACAGGCATGGGGGGCACTAAGGGGACAGCTGAGGCACTGAAGAACAGAGTGGAAGCTGGTGAAGAGCTGGGGGCACCAAGGCCAGCTCCTCTCCTTCGGTGAGTGGCCCTGAGCAAGAGACCCAGCTCATCTGTGTGTCGGTTCCCTCATCTACAGAGTGGAAACAGAGCCACTCACAGTCTCTGAGCTGCATGGGGCTGAACTAACGTCATGAGTGGGTTATCTCAGGGCCTGGCAGACGGCAGCTGTTCTGCACACAGTAGCCATCGTTACTGCTGCGGTCTGGGAAGGGGAGCTTTGCCTAAAACTCTAAAGAAAAGGCATGCAGACCACAACACCTTAGAAATAAATGGATTTGCAGATCAGAAACCACCTAAATAAATTAAATTAACAGGGACGACCACAAATCCCATATGCCTGGCACAAGTTTTAAGATGCTCCTCATCTATCTTTCCACTAGCCTTACCCACGTGGGAAGCTGAAGGGGATTGTAGGGGCAACACAGCCCTGTGGGGGTGTTTCTTTCTGTCCCTCCCAGATGTAGACTTCTTCTGGACCCTGAGAGAGGAAACAGCTTCTGCTCTGGCATCACACACACTGGGAAGCCCTGGGCAGGCCCCCACTCTGACATGGCCTGACCTCCTTCATCCTCAGTGGCGCTCCCGCAGGCTCCAGCCTTTGCAAACCCTGCGCTGGAACCTAGAGCCGTCTTACTCGGTTTCCCGCAGCCAGTGGCCACTGGGGCTATGGCTCTCTTGGCCTCAGCACAGCTAGGTTTCTTTGCCAGGTGCTCTTTCACTTCTGCCCTTTGCTTCCCTGTGACCCTCCTGACCTAGGCAGAGGACTTGGTTTTTTCCTTCCTAGGTGCTCCTTTACCTTAGAAGTACAGAAAGGTGTGGGGGACCTTTCTCCCAGTTGTTCCAGGTGTGACCCAGGCCCCCAGCTTGCTCCTGCAGCCTCCATACCTGGAAGACAGTTCATGGCAGGGCTTCCCCAGGCCAAGGTTGTTTATCTGCTTAGGGCAGGAAAGCCCTGTTCCTTTCCTTGCCCCCTTACTCCCTGGACGGTGACTCTGTCCCCTGCACATTGTTTTCTTTCCGGTGGAATTTCTGCTCTTGAGAACTCAGTGTTCCGTGTTGCTCCCACTGCTGCTCCCCCCGCCATTCCTCATGTACTGGTTTCCTCCTGTCCAGACAGTGCTGGCTACCAGCCAGGACCTCGACTGGTTCATGGAGAGACCGGGCTGAGGACAGCAAAGGGTGGAAGCAGGAAGTGGGAAGCTAATGTTCCTCCTTGGCCAGAGTCTTGGGGCTTCTTCTTGCGGGGCCTGCAGTGTATGCAGTGGGGCAGTGTGAGCCCCGGGGAGCCAGCCCAGGGTCGACACGTGAGGAGATTCCACTTAAATGAAGTACAACCTTGGACTTCATACTCCCCAATCAGTTTCTCCTTATATTGGGTGCAAGGCACTCCTGGCACTAAGGAAGGCAAGGAGCACAGACAAACAGACCAAGGTCGAGGCCAATCTCCAATGTAGTCACAGGGCAGGGGGTGGGGGACAGGACTGCCCAGTCTGTGCCAATTTCCCTGCCCATGGCACTTCCTGTGGGGCTGTGCAAGGTGGGGAGAAGAGGCAAGTGTGGAGGAGGGCGTTTCATGCCTCCCTCTGCTGTCCTAGACCTTGGGCTACACACCAGCTCCAGGAAGAGCTCAAGTCTGATTCCTGGGATGTTAGATGCACCCAGGTCAGCCCGCCCGGCCAGCCCTGGAGCCCTTTGTCAGGTCTGAACTGCTTCACAACTGCCACCTCAGCTTCCCTCACCCCAGCAGCCCCTGCCCCCTCCCTCATTTGCCCCCCGAGGCAGAGTTGTGATGTGAATAACACTCATTCTGCCTGCATCAGCCTTTACTCATACAGTCCTGCTAGTTCCTGACACAGATGTGGGTGCACAGCAAGCCCCCCCCAATAAGGGGGAGACATGGTATAATTGCAGGTCCTGGGAATAGAAGGAGCAGCAGGCATTGCCAGTCTTGAGCATCTGCTTTAGATCGAAGTTTTAACACAGTAATGACACTTTTGTCAGGCATCCACAGAGCCTGGCCTCCTCTGCCCACACCCAACATGGGCCAGAGCCCTTGGTGCAGGCCCCAGTGCAGGCCCTGTGAGCCCCACCTGATGAATGTCTGGCATTCCTTACCTGAGGACCTGATTAGTTAACCCTTCTCTAGCACCGCGTCTCTGTCCCTACCCTCAGGAAACCAAGGGGCTCAAGAGAGGATACGCAAGAAGAAAAAGAAACCCCACAATTGCTGGAGTTAACTGAAACTTGCTGACCACTTCCTCTCTGTGGATACACACAGCCGATCATTTCATTCACGCTGTCCTTTAAAGTCCTAACCCTGTCATGGACGTGGCATCATGCTCCTCACTTTGCAGAAGAGAAAACTGATGCTCAGGGGTATAAGGGAAGTCTCCTGGAGTTTCCTCCTAGTCCTCAGGCCACGTCTGCCTCTTTCCTCTGAAAAACCTCTCCAGACCCATGGTGTCTGTCTGAGGAGACGGAGGCTCTAGGAAGGTCAAATGATTTATTCACAATCGCCCTGGAGACCAGCCAGGATGGTCTGCTCACAGGGATGACCGTCAGCGGGTCCTGTGTGGAGGGCAAACCCAAGTGGCTCAGTGAGCTGGTCTGATTGAATGCTTAGCTGGAAGGGGAGGGCAGTCTTCTGTGGTGATGGGTCTCCGTGGGCTGCCTGTCCTAATCAGGGTGACTCCATAAGGTCAGGAGGAGGCAGCAGTGAAGACATAAGGGGTGGAGGGCAGTGGCAAAGAGGATCTGGGTGCTCCAGGGAAAGGAGTGGGCACAGAGACGGGAGATGAGAAGGCGAGAGTGAGAATAGTTGGGAAAGTTCCTTCATGTGGCCCCCAGCCTGCCTGGGGGTAGAGGGTCTGCTCAGGGCAGTATAAACTCCTTGGAGACAGGACACGCCCACGCTTCACATCTCTGAAAGTCACATCAAACCCAGCTCAGAAGGGATCCGAAGAAGCTGCTCCAGGAGCAGCCGTGTCGGAGGACACAGGGAAGACAGCTGTCTGCATGCCCTCCCCACCAGGCTAAGGTCCTCCTGTTCCCTTTCCTTCCACCTTCCACTCACTCTTCCCGGTCCTCACAGCCCATGACCATGGGGGGCGTGGGGAGGGCTCTGGGGCCCACTTGACCCAAGCAGGCCAGCAGCCCGACTGTGCTACTGCTGGCCAGGCCAGCTGGGAGCGCAGGGTGACTCAGAGGAAGAGACTCGCAGAGTGGGTCTGCTTCCATGCAGGGAGGAAGCAAGAGAGAAGGGACAGTCCGGGATTTCCCTGGCTCTCCAGCTGCACATTCCGTCTGGGCCGTGTGACCAGGGTGCTTCATCCCTGGGACCTCTGCCACCCACATATTCCCCACTGACCCAGGGTCATCGTCTGTCTGGCCTTCTGCCCATCTCGGTACACTGGTTGTATCCAGAGCCAGGATGGAGACTAGAATATTTCAAGGAGATGGGCAGAGGGTGCAGAAAGAGCAGAGAACTGTGACAAAAAAGTCCCCAAAGAGAGCAAGACGCAGGAGGGACGCCCGAGGCAGAAAGGTTGCTCCCCAGAGAGGAAGGCAGGTGGAGCCGGGGTGGGGCATTTTCTCCCCCCCCACCCCGGGCTCTGTGCCTCGCTTTCCCCTGCCCGCCCCCACACACGTTGCCCTCTGCTTCTCTGCTGAGGCCACCCTGCCTCTCCTCCTAATCCGTCATCAGTCCCTCTTCCTCTGGGCAGCCTTCCCTCCACTCCACCTTGACCACCTAAGTCTTACAGCATAGCATACGGACAGCTTTACATTTTAATCTAGTTATTGGACGTACGCAATCTTCCTTCTCAGTAAGAGTGTATGTTCAAGAAAGGGACAAGTCTGTATTTAATGGTGAATCACACCATTGGGCATTGATTGTCAACAGACGTTTGACCATTTTAGGAAAGGAAGCCAAGATTCCCACAACAGCCAGGGTACAATAAAACAGGGTGTCCAGGGAAAGTTACAGAGGGAGATCCAGCAATGCAGAGAATGAGGAAGGGGTTCTGGTGAAGGAGGAAGAAGTGAATCAGAGTTCGAATCAGATACATAGGTAATGAGAAGTAGGGCAAGAGATCGTGACTGGAGGAGCAGGGGAGCCCCGAGGCCTGCGTTGCCTCATCCTGACACCACCAGGCTCTGTGGTCGTATCTACCCCAGAAATTGCACGTTCCACCCGTCCCAGCCCCAAACTTACCCTTGTGGCCATACGTGGCCCCATTTGCTCCCTCTGGCACTTTGCCCCCAAAGAGGGGGCTCATTCCTGCTGGGGCGGGGGCCGCGAGGCTGTGTGGGTCTCCGGTGCTCATCGAACTCGGACATGAAGAGAGGCCCCTCAAGCAGATACTGCCCCCTTACCTCTGCCTGGGGAATGAAGATAAATAAGGCACAGCAACGGCCACAGCCAACTTCAGGATAAATAAAGGAATGGCTGTAAGACAAGGGGCTATGCGTAGCAGTGGTTAAAGGGTTACGGGGTGCCATAGAGGGGTCCACAGGAGACAGCAGGCCTGGGTGGCAGAGACAGATCAAGAGGACCAAGACTGAAAGGGTGAGCCCACCAAGTTCAGCTCTATTTTTACCTGTTGATAAAACAAGTTTCCCCCACTCCCAAATTCCTAGTGCCCTGAAGGGACCAGGACATGTGTCAAATGGCCCCAGAGTGAGAGAGAAAAATCTTCTGGGGATCTAAAACCCGCAAAGGAGCCCGTCAGCACCAGGGTGGAGCAGGAGGACCTGGTCTGAAGTGGCCAGGGGGCCCTTCTCTCGGGTAAGCCAGCCACTCAGCTTCCCAGGATTTAATCTACTCCACTCACGGCTGAGGGAAGTCAAAGAGAATGCCCCGAAGAAGGAGAAGCGAGGAGCTCGGGTTGCATTAACAGTAACAGCCCAAGCTGTCCGGGTTCCGGTCCCGGCTCCGCCACAACCGAGAGCGGCTGCCACTTAGAGGAAGACTAGAATATGGGGGGCACTGACAGACTAGTTCATTTACTCCTCGCAACAGTCCTGAAGGATGGAAATCATCAGCTACCTGTCTACAAACCCCTATTTACATACCCGTCCACCAATCAGAAAACCAAGGCTCACATACGTTTTGCCTATAGACCCGTAACCAGCTAAGTGCCAGACCCCTGTCCGTGCCCCCCGAGGGCTGTTCTCCCGTTGTGGGGTATCACTGCGTGACTTCAAACACGTTGCTCAGCCTCTCTGGGCCGCCGAGGCTTCACCTGCAAGTTCAAAGGACTGGATTAAGTGGTTCTTAGCGCCTTCCCTGTCCTTGGAGCTCTAGATATACATGGAGAGAAAAGCAACTGTGGAAAGCAAAGGTTACGCCATGGAGGGGCGCAGGTTTTAGTACTATGACAGTTTTAGGAGACGTGGCTGGCAGCAGCTGGAGAAGACAGAAAGGAGCGGAGCTGGGGAGGCAGAGGAGGGGGCATCGGGTGTGGCACCGGTGTGGGGAAGAACCCTGGACAGGCCGAGATTCTTCAGGCCGTCCCAAGGCCACGATCTTAAGAGGATGAGACACACAGTCCTCCCCGCAGCTCACTCCTAGGAGAGGAGCAGAGCTAGCCCAGCCCAAACGCAGGCTATTTTTGGCGCTGTGTTGTTTGGAGAGCAACCAGGCCAGAAATAGTGGTGTGAGTTAGTAGGACCCTGTCCTTCCACCCCCAGCTCTCCCAGTGAAATCACCAAGAATCAGGAGGCCGGCTCCAGCATTCCAAGCGGCCTGTGTAACTGATAGGAGGAAGCTCTCCTCCTCACCAGGAGGCCTGGATCAGAGCATTTGACTGTAAAAGGGATTCTGGAAGAGGAGTGGGAAAGAGGGATTGAGTCATAGAGAGTGGAAAAGAAAGAGTGGGAAAATTGGGGAGAGAGCTTATGTGGCTGAGGCTGGCAGAGATCTGGGGAAGGAATGGGCATAGCCCCATCGATGGAGGCTTGGACAGAAGAGATCAAGAAGGGGAAGTGAAAAAGAGGGCAGGTGGCTGGTATTGGGAGGGCGACAGAGAAGCAAAGGGGAGGAGCCAAGTGCAGGCAAGAGGTCAGCTGGATGGCAGGAGGTGAAGGGTTAGAGGTTGACTGAGGCCCGGACTGAACCAGGGCTCCCGGGGCATGGGGATGTGTGTGTTGGGGGGCGGGGGCGGTCAGTCATGGAAAGTGTGAGGCTGTTCTGGTCACGAACCACCTGCTGAGGGACAGATGGCGACCTCTTTCCCAGCTGGCTGGGACTGGAACTTCCCCTAAAGTCCACAGCCCTGTAACTCATCCTCTTATCTCTGACTCTCGAGAAATCAGAGATTCAGCTATTTCAACAGCAGGGACTTTTCTCTTTCTGTCCATTTGACCCCTTACAAAAGAGCCAAGGCTCGAAAGAGGTGATTGGGTCAAGGGTGTTAGTTTGGGTTCAGGGGAAGGAGAGAAAGTGACAGCCCCTTGAGTCAGGCTAGGTTCTGAGAAAGGCATTGCAGGAAGTTCTCCTCGGGGTCAGGGGTCCTCCTGGGGGACACTGGGTGGTCAGGCAGTGTCATGTCATGTGTGGAAGGTCTCCGAGGTCAGACAGGGTCAAGGCAACACCATTTCACAGAGAGAAGCAGCAGGGACCACTATCAAGTCTGGGTTTAGATCATCTAGTGGCCCCAGCTCATCAGAAACTCTGGCGTGGGGCTTACTTACACTAGGCTTTGCCTCATTTTCTAAGACACACACACCAGATGCCTACAAGTCCCTCCAGTTTAGGAAAAGACCCCTTAGTAAGTCAGCCCTTTCTGTCTCCAGTGTATAGCGCCCCGCTCCCTCCAACAGGACATGGCTGCTCCCGGACTCCTGTGCCTGGGAATGGAGTGTCTTTTCTGGAATGGTATCAGGATCATCCATCAGGTCCGGGAGTGGGGATAGAATTGTTCACAGCCTTGGCAGGGCCCAGACCATGCACAGAAAACAGCAGGGGTTTTTACAGCTGAAGATTGGCAAGGCAATGGACAAGGGCCACTGGAACAACCAGGGGAGCAAAGGAAGGAGGCCCAGCTGAAGCAGCTGGAGAGGCCAGGCAGCGAGGTGCAAGGAGGGAGCAGTTTCCGGCTGAGTCTCAACCCACTACTCTTCCAACTTGAGACTTGGCACCCCCCCCCCAGATTCCCGAGTGCCCGTCTCCCTTGGAACCCCAAGGACGGAGGCCAAGGTGCTGGGGGCATTTCTGGGGATAGGACATGGGGGCGGTGCTGGACTGGACTTCTGTTCTCCCCACCTGAGAGAAGTCAGGGGCGACTCCTTCCTCATGGCTAACCACTCTCTCAGGGACTCCAAACCGCTACTAAGAAAATGAAAGGGAGTAAACAAGAAGCAGCTACATGGAGCAGTCCTGTAAAGGGTCAGTGACCCTAAGTTTCCAAAGGAGGTTGTCCCTTTTTCCCTGTCATCCCGCATCCCCACCTGACTCCCAGGGGCAACAGAGAAAACAAAGGCAGAGTCAGAGGAAACGTGGGAAAGCCGTCCAGCTGTGGTTGCTCTTGGCATCTGTTTACTGAAAAAATCCAAAACAAATATCTCGACGCTTCCACCCACTTAAACTTGCTGTGAATCTGTATCGGCTGTCTCCATGGATACTCGCACTTGAACCCTACCACCTACACAAGTTATGACAGTGTCTGGACCCCAGGTCAAGTGCAGCAGTTCTAGTCCTCAGGACCCCTTGCCATCCAGCCCCTCTGTCCGCAACATCCGAGCCTCACAGCCAAGGGTACCTGACCCTGCCAGGCCCCCAAATGCACTAGCCCAGCCCCACACACTCGCTTCTAGCCAGTTCCCACACTCTGTAGATTTTTGGGTCTCTCTTCCACTTCTAACTCAATGCCCTATGAACACACCCCACAAACCAGCCAAGAACTGACGCCCTCGCTTCTATCCCTACGAGTGCTGCTCCAGCCCTCCAAGAGTCTGCATCTGGAGGAAAAGGATAAGGCTTAATTTTCCCCAGTCACAACAGGCAGCTCAGAGAAGCAGAACTTACATATTGGGCACCTAATTCCTTGGCAAGACTTTATCCCAGTAACCCCTGGTCTCTCCGTCACCCTACCCGGCACACCTCAAAGCCCTGCCAGACAGGGCTATTGACACAAAAGAGAGCCTTCAGGGGCTCCTCAGAGTCTGGCCACGTGGGAGAGTCAGCCATGCATCATCCCACCCTGGAAAGGGAAGAGGGAAAGACAGGAGGGAGTCCTCTGCCAGGCTCATGTTTTAGACAGTCAAAACCCAGACAATCACATGGCACGCTCCGTGCCTTGTGGTTGCTGGGATGTGGCCAAGAGGAGGGGGGGCATTCTTCCTCCGCCGGCATGTGCACGGGGTGGACTACGCTGGCAGACGCAAGTTCGCAGGATCGTTAGCTTCTTTGGTAACTCTGGGGTGACCTATTTCCCCAAAGGAAAAGGAGGAAATGTAAACCGTTGTTCCCCAAGCTGAGCACTGGGGAAGGTAATCTCAAACACTGGGCACTTGGGGCTGTCTGGCCCTGCCCGTGGTCAGGCTGACATATAGAATCCAAAGAGAGAGGGACACAGGCGAAAGGCAGCAAATTCCGGGGAGGCCCTTGGGCCAAGCTGGTCGGGGTTTGCTCAATTGTTCCCGGGCCCTCTCTCTCTCTCTCTCACACACACACACACACACACACACACACACACACACAGCAGCAGCAACAGCAGCACGCACGCACATGCCTCAGCAAGTCAGACTCCCAGAGCCAGAAAGTGGGAGGGGCCGAGCCATGAGTTCATCTATTTCCTGCCGACTTCTGGTATAAAGGGAGGCAGCTGCCTCCTTAGCAGCCCAGCTGTATCTGGCTGCAGAGCTAAGGGCACTGTCAAGAGAGAGACACACCCTTTCCAGCAGTGGAATCACCACAATCAGTGGCAGCGGCAGCAGCAGCAGGACAAACCTCCAGACACACAGCACATTGAGAACTTCAGGTAAGAGAAAGACAAACTCTCCATCTCTCCCTTTGGGTTGAGGTACATAATGCCCCTCCACAGAGTCTCCCAATCCAAGATCCCCCCTTTGCCTCGGTCCACACCCCACTCCAAGACCTGCCGCCCTAAGTTGCCTCCGCCACAGCAGTGATTGCAGAATCCGAACCCATCGTGGTTTCTTAATGAATTTTGCCCTTGTGTGTATTAAGCACCTGTCAGCAGCAAACACGGGAAGCCCGGCCCATGGCTGGGATGTTGTCTCCCCTCCCCGTTCACCATTCTTCTAGAATTATTCCCTCATCAGATTCTTTCCCACTTGCTCTAGGATGCGAATGCCTCTGGTCTTTGTCAGCCTAACTCTGGGCCTGGCCCTCATCTTTGGTGAAGGATATGCCTTGTACCACCACCAGTCCCAGGTGGCCCAGCTGGCCACAGACTTCGGAGTGAAGGTGTTTCAGCAGGTGGCACAGGCCTCCAAGGACCGCAATGTGGTTTTCTCACCCTACGGGGTGGCTTCGGTCCTGGCCATGCTGCAGCCGACCACAAGGGGAGAAACCAGGCAGCAGATCCACGCGGCGATGCAATTCGAGATTGAAGGTGAGAGATGGGCAAAGTAGGAGGCAGGCACTCATGCATCCTTCACAGAACTGGGGTGTAACCACCCAGAAGCAGAGGAAAGGCTGACTCCAGCTTAGCTGAGCCAACACCTGTACTGCCACGACATAGGGACCGCCATATCCTGTGTCGCCTGGCCCTTGACTAGTCGCAGAGTGTACAGGCCAGTGAATTTGGTGTAAAACAGCCTTGCGTCACCACGTATTAGCTGGATAACCGTAGCCCCTCTGAGGCTCAGTGTCCTCATTTACAAATTGGGATTAATAAAAGTACCTAGCACAGCCCTGACTGGTGTGGCTCAGTGGGCTGGGCATTGCCCTGCAAACGGAAAGGTCACTGGTTCAATTCCTGATCAGGGCACATGCTTGGGGTGTGGGCCCAGCCCCCTGGTTGAGGGTGTGCAGGGGGCAACTGATCGATGTTTCTGTTCCTCTCTTTCTCCCTCCCTTCCCCTCTCTCTATAAATAAATAAATAAATAAATAAATAAAAACTTTTTAAAAGAAGAATACCTAATATAGAGCGCTGCTGTAAGGATTAAAAAGAACTGTGTGTATGAAGTGCTTTGTATAGCTATTATTATGATGAAAAAAGACTAGGGTTTGTAAGTTAAAATCAGAAAAATATTCTAACACCTGAAAAGGATTAGGACCTGAGATTTTTGAGAAAAAGAGAGGAATGCAGAAGAGATTAAGGTTTAGAATGAACTCTCCTTCCAGAGACACCTAGGAGAAAGGAGAGCCCCATCCACGAGGGGAGGGTGAGGTCTCTCATGGGGGAAGTTGGCCCAACTGGGACCCCTTGGCTGAACAGGGGCCTGATGTGTCCTTTCTCCCACGGCACAGAGAAGGGTGTGGCCCCTGCCCTCCGTCAGCTGTACAAGGAACTTATGGGGCCATGGAACAAGGACGAGATCAGCATCGCCGACGCCATCTTTGTCCAGCGAGATCTGAAGCTGGTCCAAGGCTTCATGCCTCACTTCTTCAGTCTGTTTCGGACCACAGTCAAGCAGGTGGACTTTTCAGAGATGGAGAGAGCCAGGTTCATCATCAATGACTGGGTGAAGAGACACACGAAAGGTGAGCAGGCAGGGAGAAAAGGCTGGTCCCCAAGAGCCTGCCAAGAAAGGGGATTCGGAAACAAATCCCAAATATCCCAACCTCTCCCTTTCGGCATTCTCTTCTTTGTAGGCTAAAGGTCAGGTACTTTAAGAATCACTGTCATATTTTCCAGCATTAGGCCTTCTCATGAACCGACTCTAAAGGCATCCCTAAAAAGTGTTATAGGATTTCATTAGAATGGTAATAACCACGATGAGGAGCACACGCAACCCATCAAGACTACAGCTTAGGGAGCAAAGTGAGGGAAGACTTAGGTTTCCAGGTCTGATCCTGGACAGGGTCCCAGGCCCAAGAAAGTGTGGTGAGCTAGGTTTTCTGAGACCCTTAGAAAGTTGGAACACATTGAAAATAGCTAGATTGGCTCACCTAAACTCCCACGAGATCTTCTGACGGAATCACTTCAACAGACTCACATCCATCTGAAGCCCGGGAGCTGAAGGAATCTATCTAAGGGGATTTAAAAAAATCTCTAGCTCCTGACCACCTGGTTTTCCCATAGGCATGATTAGTGACTTACTGGGTGAAGGGGCCGTGGACCAGCTCACACGCCTGGTGCTGGTGAATGCCCTGTACTTCAATGGCCACTGGAAGACACCCTTCCCAGAGTTGGGCACCCACCACCGCCTCTTCCATAAGTCTGATGGCACCACCGTCTCCGTGCCCATGATGGCTCAGACCAACAAGTTCAACTACAGTAAGTGCAAGACTCCCTTCCCCAAGTCCCTACTGGAAGTCATCCCTGGGTGTCCCCCTCTAAAGGAGGAGGAACCCTAGAATATACCTCAGCTGTAATGAAGACTTCCCAAATAAGAAACACTAGGATAATTGGAGCAGCAGAAGTAGCTTTATTTTATACAAGATGAAGCTGAAATCCAGCGATTCCCTCAGGCCCACATTTGACCATGGAACCCTGTCTCTCATCCTCAGGTCTTTCTAGTGTGATTACAAATCCTGCTGGGGGAGGGCTGTGTGGAAGCTGAGATTCAGTAGATAAGGACTAGAATGAATTAGTGGCTGGGTATGGGGTAGGGGGAGTGAATATAAAGAAAACCAGAAAGAAACAGAAACCAGAAGACACTGAATTGGCAGAAAGTAAGGGAAATGGAAGTGGAAACACTGACTAGGGGAGTGGTGGGCGTGGAAGCACCAAAAGCCAGAATGGAGAGCCGGCTTCCAGAAAGAGTGGAGGGGACAGAAGAACGCGTTGAAAACCCAGTGCTGGCTTAGAATCAACAACAGCTGGAGCCATTTTAATGTGCCATCTTGGTGTCTTCACAGCTGAGTTTTCCACCCCCGATGGCCATTACTACGACATCCTGGAATTGCCCTACCACGGGGACACTCTCAGCATGTTCATTGCTGCTCCGTATGAAAAAGAGGTGCCTCTCTCTGCCCTCACCAACATTCTGGATGCCCAGCTCATCAGCCAGTGGAAAGGGAATATGACCTGCCTGCCCCGTCTCCTGGTTCTGCCCAAGTAAGCCCCACCCCCTGCCAATGCCCTAATCCCTTCTATCTCCTGCCTGCACTCTCTTCTAAAACACCACCCCCACGTTGATTTTCCCAAATGTGATGCTTGCAGGGCAGGGTTATGTGTGGGAGGCTGATGGGAAACACTCTGGCCTGGGTTTGATTAAGATTTTTCTACTCATCCCATTTCTGCTGGAGGGCAAGGAGTTTTCTAGACTACACCCTGGCATAAACCTCTCTCAAAACATACAGCAAAAGCCAGCCAAAGGAAGAGCCAGAGAAATGATAGAGGTGGGAGGCTAAATCTGCCTTCACCTTTTTATGAATGCCCCTCACTCCCACCTTCATCTCCCTAAGTCAACATCCAAACAAGGGGGACAAAAGGAATAACTTCTGCATATGGAGTGGCTGGAACTACAGCTTCTAGCTGGCTTCCAACAAAGCAAATTTTAAAAATCCTTCTGCAGAAGCCAACAGGGTGGAGAAGGCTGAGGCTGGGTAATTCCAGAATTATAGGGAAGCCTCCCACCCACCATGCTTACCCCAAATTTCCATATACTATGTCAGGCTCTGGGGAAGAGAAAAATTCAGTTGGTTTGTTCTCTCTCTCTCTCTCTCCTTCTCTTCCTCCCTCTCTCAAAAATTGAGGTAATTAGCTGTGCCCTAATGGGAAGCAGAGAGCAACCTAAAACGCACTGCTCGAGTCCTCTTCAGGGTTAACTCTCAGAAATACAATCTACAGACCCGATTTTTGTTCAAATAGCCTTGCAGGAAAATTTGCCCTTGCCCCCCACCGCTCCACCGCAGCCAGGCTGAATAACTACTGCCTTATTTGAAAAAAGTAATTAGTCATAAGTTTGAGAGGGTTGGGAGATTGCAGAAGAATGTTCATTAATATTAGAATCTCTAGCAAGCAGAAAGGCTTTGAAAAAAGATTTGAAGTAACAAGCCTCCCTCTTTACTGTCACATCAGCCCCAGTCCTGTCAGGCTGCTGGGGTGATACCTGGTAGGGACTTGGAGAGGGGGCTGGAGGTAGCCTGAGCTTAAGCTCTTTCCTGCTCCTGTCTATAGGTTCTCCCTCGAGAGTGACGTTGACCTTAGGAGGCCCTTGGAGAATTTGGGGATGACTGACATGTTTAGTCCCAGCCAGGCGGACTTCTCGAGTTTTTCAGGTAAGAGATTGTCCTTTCACTTTCTTATCCTGGTGGACTGTGCGGCCCCTTAGAGGACAAAGCCGCTTTTTCCTGAAAACCATGGCTGATATACTCTTGCATCCACCCATTTCAGATCAAGAGCCTCTCTACGTATCGCAGGCACTGCAAAAAGTGAAGATCAAGGTGAACGAGAAGGGCACGGTGGCATCCTCCTCTACAGGTGAGTCGGGCTTAGGCGAGGCCTGGCAAGTCTCAGCCCAAGGCTTACAGGAGGGGCCGCGATGGCACCCAAACCCAGGATGAACGCCCTCTCCCCTGCTCCACCAGGGTTCTCAAAAGCAGCACTTCCTGTGCGGGGAGTATCGCTTTTTTCTCACTAGTGTTTCTCAGCCTAGAACATGGGCCCAACAGCTCCTGAGGTCCCCTGACTATGAAAGGCTTTCTAAAGGAAAGCTCCTGGGTTGTTCTCACAGTGGCTAAGTCAATGTAAGGAACCTGCTTATCAATATGGCCTAAAAGGATTTAGATGTCTGTAATAGAACAGCTGATAGATCTCTTCCGAACTCCTGGAGAAAACCTGGCCTAGAGGACTTCCCTACACTTTCAGGGTTCATGTCCAACAGAACAATGGAGCCTCCTAAAAATCAGCCCTCAGTGCTGCCACCAGACGGAAGGCTGATGTCAATGGATTGCTTGTGATCAATCCAGGAAACAGTGCCGACGCCCCTCTGTTCTAAGACATTGTCCCCTCTCTTCCAGCCATTACTGTCTCAGCCCGCATGGCCCCTGAGGAGATCATCATGGACAGACCCTTCCTCTTTGTGGTGCGGCACAACCCCACAGGTGAGCCCGGGGCCCATGATGCCCCACCATCTCGGGTACCAGTCCATTCAGGGCCAGACACCACTCTTACACCAGGACTCTAGGCAAGAAACCCCTAGCTCTGCTCCCTCTCCCTCTCCTCAGAGGCAGTGCTATATCACAGACAGGGCCGTGCCAGGACCCCAGTCCTAGCTTAGTCACCAAGGCAGCTGTGACTCCAGACATTTCACTCATCTCCTCACATCTTAGTTCACCCATAAACTTCAAGCTTGGTGAGCTGTGCCATTCCTTCCAATTCTCATCGCCCATGATTCTTCCATCCTCAGGAACAGTCCTTTTCATGGGCCAAGTTATGGAACCCTGACCGTGAAGCCCTCGTCTGGGACAGAACTGGAGATGCATCAGAGAAGAAGACACTCTGAAGAAAAGAACTTTCATTTTAATTCATCTTTCTGGAGAAAGAGAAGACATTTGCCTTTTTTTATTTTTATTTTTAAATGGTAAATCTGCCTTCTAGACCTTAGCCTCTCCCAAGGGAAGAGAAAGAGGACCTCTCAGTAAAACTCCCCAGTGGAGACCCTGGGAGGGACCTCTGAAGCACGGCTCCCTGCAGGTCTCCGAACCAGACTGTGAGACTCTCAGAGCCGCTTGTGCGGCTGCTTCCGCCCATCGCTCCGCCTCTTCGGGTCTTCAGGCCTGGATCCCACTGAGGCCTGGCAGGGTGGCACCACAAGGCGTACAGGAGCTTTTGTGTGCTTGGCAGCGACTATTTGTCTGCCAGGCACATTGCGGTCACTCTCGCACTGTCTGCCACTGCTGCGGAGGCTGGCGGCAGGCCAGCGAAGGCCAAGGGAAGACACGCTCTTTCACTGAAAGGTTCATTCTTCTCAGCTCGGAGGTGCTGTGGAACGGCAGAGCGCTTGCCCACCCAGTGCAGAGGTCCGCCCTGGCCTGGCCGTCTCCCCCTCCCCTGCCAGAAACAGTGAGCATATATTATTTCAGAGTGTAGGTGACTTGTTTACGTATAGAAGCAGGTTTCTGCTTCCCACAAACTTTATTTTGCAGGAATAGAGGAAGAAGTTATGCCTGGCTCTTGGCTCCAATCTCCTAGTGGGGAAGGTGGGATGCCAGAGGTGTGCTTGAATATTTATCATGTTCTTGGGTGCCTGTTAGAGAGAGAGAGGACTATCAAGAAAAGCATATTATTTAAAGTTGCTTAGTGTTCCTTTGTGGTCAGTGTCATTGCATCTCAGGAGTCTAGCCACTTAACTGCCATACCCCTGTGGGCAGCAAGCACGAGGGGCTCACACTGCCACCTTGTGGCTGCCCAGAACCCATCGCTCTTCTTTCCTTGCCTTTCCACAAGGATGGATTAGGACCCCTGCCAAGATTATCCAACTTCATCCACTTTAGGGACCAAAAGGATGTGGTGGGCGAGAGAGATTAGCATGAGGATGGAGTGGTTTCAAAATTTTCCAATATATTTAGGAGCAGGAGTGCAAACGGATGCACGACCTAGCAGGACAGAACTTTCCCCAATTACAGGGTGACTCACAGCTGCATTAGTGACTCACTTCAATGTGTCATTTCCGGCTGCTGTGTGTGAGCAGTGGATATGTGAGAGAGAGAGGGAGAGAGAAAATGAGAGGGAATGAGAGAAAGAGACAACGAATTCAGGTTCAACTACCCTAGTTAATCAATCTTTCTGTAAACCAACTAAGCTAGGGGGTATGGCATGAGGACCAGCTTGTTGAAAAATTGCACATAGATGTTGAATGAATGCAATCTAATAGAATCTTCATCATCCCACTCACTCTTCAGTGAGAAATCTCGGTTCCTTTCTTTTTCTTTTTCATTATGCACTGGACAGTGATATCCACATGCCGTACTCATAAGGTTACCTGGATGCGGGGTCCAATGTTCTTGAAATTGTGTTGAATTATATGCTTTTCTCACTTCTGATATATAAAAAGTAAACATTTTTTAAATTAAATAAATAAATAAAAAGAATATTCTAAAGCAGTCCCTGCATTTCCTTCCCACGTCTCACACAGTACCAAACCAACACTCAGCCAGTCCATAGCCTGTTGGGTGAAAGGGGCCTTTAGGAAACACACAACACGCGGGCCCAGGCATGTTGACTTGCCACGGGTAAGTCCGCAGGACCGGCTGCTGGGGCTCGGCAGGAAGGCCCCACGGACACGTTGCATGGGCATGAGTCTTCCTCTGGGCATCATCCTGAAAAAGGAGAGAAGGCTCCCCAAACGCCTTCCACCATCAGGCAGGCCTGCTCACACCCGCTGTCCCTGTGGGTTCCCATCTCCACTCATGCCACTTCCTTCTGCCACCAAATGCCCCATCCCCGGCACCTACCCCTCTCCATTCCTCAGAACCCAGACGAAGTCCATTATCTCCAACCAGCACTCCTGTGGATCCAGTCAACACCATCGCACTCCAGTTGGCATTTACTGACTTTCCCTTTTCCTGGTGCTTAACAGCGCTTTCATTCATGTGTGCTCAAGGGTGCGTGGTACCCCCACCCCCATCCACAGATCGGGTTCCTTGGAAACAAGGGCCTTTTGTTATCCACACTCTTCATGTCCTCCTTAAAATGGCATCCTGAAAAGCCTTTTATTTTCTTCCTCTAGTATCTTGAAGACTTTCCCCAGAAGACATATGTCTTCCAATTAGTTTCTGTTTATATATTGAAAAAAAAATTTTAACTGAAAAATTACCAAGAATTACCTGTCAAAATTGTGTGCCTCCCTTCTCCAGGACCCTCAAGACAAGACTGATGGATCCAGCCCCTGGGATCCTAGGTCATATCTAAACAGAAAATAATTACCATCTGCAGGGGGAGGGGTACTGGTCAAAGCCCTGTCTGATAGTTAAGAGGTAATGAGTTCTCCGTCACTGGAAGTGTTCTAGGAAAGCCAGGGTAAGCACTTGGTGGGGATGCTTCAGTAGCCAGTGAACAAGATGAGGTGACTTTTTTAACTGACAAAGAATGCATGCTTATTGAAAGACATTCAGACAGTTCAAAGGATAAAAGTGAGAACTTTAGTAGGTCCCATGCTCTTGGGTGTTTTCTCAGAACTTTGCTAAGCATTTATAAGAATATTTAAAACATTTGCTACTTTTACACAAGATCATTATATATATTATATACATTATACACACACACACTTCTGTAGCTTGCTTTATTTACCCAATGATATATCCTACACATTTGTCCATAATTCCTTTTACCAGCTGCATATATAGACGTACTATAATTCCTTAACTACTACAGATGGACATTTTGGATTTCATGGCTTTTAAAATTGTCATTGATGTTACTAACAATGCTGAGATGGATATCCTTCCATGTTTATCCCTATGTCCATGTGCTTGTGTATCCACAGAATAACTTCCTAGAGATGGAACTAAGGACCTCCCAATCCTGCAATTCTGTGATTCTGGTAATATAAACATTTGCAAACGGTACAAAACAATCAAAAGTGATCTTTGCTGGGTTAGAATCTTAACTTTGCTCAGGCTTAAATAAGCCTTCCCAACTTTCCTAAAAAAAGCTCACTCTGTAAATAAAAATAAATTTTAGACATTGAACTAAAAAGAACCTTCCTATTTTCATTCTTTCTAAAATTATGTTAGACTTTCTTGGAGCAAATTCTGATCATGATGTAAATCCAGGAACGGTATTCATTCATTTACTCGCTCCCCAGCCATCCAGCATGTACCGAAGGCCGTCTCACCGCCCTTTGCACCCCTGCTTCCCTCCCAGGCTTCCTCAGGGGCGTTCTTGGGCGCTTCGGCATGACGCACTGAGACAGCAGTTTTCAACCAGTGTGCCACAGAACTTTTGAAATGTGCAATACCTATTCAGTCAGAGGCACTGAACTCTTTTCCCTTAGATTGTCAAATAAAAAAATGACAACAGTAGCTGTCTGGTGTGAATGGATCAAAATTATACCTATTTTTTGTCAGATAGCAAAAAATGTTATCTTTTTTGGTGTGTGGCAGAATTTCAGTGATTCGCGTACATGTGCCACGAGATGGAAAGGCAGAGCGTGCTGCACTAAGACATTCGAGGGGATGCGCTGGTAGGACACCCTCTCCTAACGGGTTCCTCCCGTCAGGCTCGCCTGCTTCAAGCTCTCTCTTCGCCAAAAGCTGATATAGTCGAGGGGACCCAAAGCCCATTCAAGCCTGGGGGGAGGTTGCCCTCTCTCCTTAGCAAGCCGGTGGGATCCAGGGCAAGACACAGAGGAAAGAAGCCCCAGGATGGGTGGCTCACTGAAGGTACACTCAGATTTAGAGAGAAATTCTCTTTTTACCTGAGTTTTTCATCTTTCTTTTCCTGTGCAACTGGCAAGCTTTGTAGGACAAAGGCATGGTTTAGAAGTAGAGGGAAAAGGCCAAAGAAGGCATTTGGCCTATTTCTGTCTTAGACCATAGACGCCAAAACTTGGTGTGGCTTCATCCAGTTCACGAGGTACTTCTACACTGAGATTTGTGGTGAGAACTTCCGCTGGGACTCGAGTATTCCTCTCCCTGCAGGAATAATTCCTTCCTCTTATACAGACCCCCTCTGGGCTCACAGGGGTGCCTGGGGTCATGAAGACAACAGTCCAAGAATTCGGGGACACCAGGATCCAGATGTATCTTTCATCCTCTTTACACCCTAAAAATATGACCAATTCCAGGCACTGGGCTAGTGGCTGAGGAGTTACCCATCTAACAAATTTGCTTGGGAACCAAAAAAGCCTCTTTTTCCCCCCACAAGATGCTTCAAAGAGCAGAACAAGTGAGCCTTAATTCTGCAGTATACAGTTCAAAAACTGTCCATACGCGCTGAGAGGTCTCAGAAGGAAAGAGTTCTTCAGAAGGTGTCATGACGGCAGAGGGCATTTGCTCCAGAGACTGTGTCATTTAACAGTGCCCTCTGTTTCTGCAGATGTTCTGAGGACAAAGATGATGATGCAGCCTCACAGGCTTTGCCTGGGCCCCCTCCTTCATCGTTCCAAGCCTCTTTCTTCTCTCTATTTCTTTAGAGATGAAAAACCCAACGAGCTCTGCTTCCAGCATCATTACTGCAGATTTCTTGTAAGCCTCACACAGTGGAATTCCTCACCAGCCTGCCCAAGTATGCGCAATCAGTACGAACTTGGTAAATCCCTCGATGGCAAACAGTATTTTATCGGAGTGGAACTTGTCAAGGAGACACCATCTGTTTCCAAATCCTTTTTAAAAGATGGTTCCTCAGTTTTAGTAAGTTTTGTTGTACTAATAGTAGCAAACATCGTGTAGAGATAAGGAAACGAAGATCAGAGAGAGGCTGAACGACTCGCTGCCGTTATTGTTACGGAGCCAGGCGGTGGGGCGCGTCTGTGCTCCTCGCCACTGCCCCCTGTCTGCATGCCTCCTCCATGGCATCTGCGGACACAGGTCCCCGTGTGCACAGAGCACAGCTCAGCTGAAGCCAGGAGCAGAGGCGCTGCCCCCAGGTGCCAGTCACCAGCACATCCCGCACTTACGCCTTGGCCTTCCTAGCCTGAACACCAGCGTCCTGAAGGTGGTAGCCTTTGGTCCTTAGCCACCAGATGTCGCTTTGACTCCAGTCTTCCTTGTAAACCTTTCCAGAAACAAAGCAGCTGTGGCTTCCACCAAAATCTTGCCAAGTTTGAACTCCATTCGATTTAGTAAGTGTTTATTTAAAAGCTTAACTTTACTGGGTGCTGTGAAGCACTTTTTAAAAAGTGTAAGTGATGTTTTTGATGATCAAGTACCTAAGGAGAATAGACACCAAAAAGCTGAAATGCTATGTGGGTCACTGCAAAAATGATTGAAAGGAACATTGTAGAAATGATCACTATAGTCTAGATTGGAGAGTAAAGGCTCAGCAGGAGTGGCTGCTTGACTGAAACTTAAAGGAGGAATAAGATGAATTTAGGTCCATTGGGGAGGGAAGAGCAGGCCATTCCAGAAAATGGTGTGAACAAAATCCCAAAGTAAAAATAACAGCAAGGCAGTTTCAAGGAACACACCTCAGGGTGAAATCCCAAGTCTCCAGGTTGGTTTGTAGATTGCCGCCTTCCTCTGCTAACCCAGCTGCCTCTCCCTCTTCCATACAGCCTTTCCGAGCCTGGTCGGGCAAGTCTGATCGAGGTGCCTTGAATAGCCATGCTTTTATGTTATTCATAATGTACCAGACTTACATTCGGCAAAGCGAGGAAACAGCAGTGACATTGACCACAGTGGGGAACCTAGAGATGGGATAGTTTCAGGGAAAGGCAGCAGGAAGTAACTATTTTTGGCAAATGAAGTTTGATATGACAATGGAATTTTCAAATGGGTAATCCAATATGCATTTATTCAACAAATATCCGGTGCCTGCTGTGTTGTCAGGTACTGCGCTAGGCATAGTAGAAGTAGCAAAAGAAGATAGTTTATCAGCTAGCAGGAATAATAGGTATTAAATATGTACTATTAAATATGAAATTAGAATTTAGCATATTTAGGATGAGAGATAATATTTAAATAGATAGGTTTGACAATGATCATAATTGAAGCTAATCAATTAGCACTGTCCAGGGTACTGTGAAGAAGCAAAAGGTGAATAAGACACCGCCTATAAACAAACGAAAAAAGACACTGCCCAACAGGGAGCTTATAGTCCGGCTGGAGAGATGAGGCCAATCCACACACTCAGCCAGTGGACATTGGAGCAAGAGTGGCACCAATGGCAATGCCATGTTCAGTGAGGGCACTGGTGATTTGGGGTCATTCCACTGCTACCTTAGGAATTTGACCGTTTGACCCTCTGCTATAGTCTTTCCTGTCCCCCATCACCATATCCCCCCCTCATTCCTTCCTGGACCGAACTCCTGGTGATCGTGTGGACTGGCCAAGTCCAGCAGACATGCCCATGCTGCGGGTGCAAAAAAGGCTGCCAAAGCCAATATCTGGAAATTCGAAATGCTACACTGGGAGGTTGTTCTTGCTCCCTGACTCATAAGGTGGAGCTCCCTGAACCCAAGCAAGGGGGCTTAGAGCTTGGGAGGTGAAAAAGAATGGTAAGCATCTACCACAGAAAGTATTTTAATCGTCAGGCCTGCTAAGAACATCACATGATAAGATCCCAATTGCTCAGTTTTTTAAAAAAGGTACATAAAAAAACAGAGATGACTGCAAATGACATCATCAGGGAACTACAAACTATTTAAAAAATATGCAACCCTGGCTGGGTGGCTCAGCTGACTGGAGCGTCATCCCATACCGCAAAAGGCTGCAGTCCCAGATGGCGCTTACTGGGGACAACCAGGCAGTTTGTTCATGTTTCTCTCCCATGTCCATGCTTCTATCTATCTATCTATCTATCTATCTATCTATCTATCTATCTATCTAATTCTCCACTCCCCTTCCTCTCTCTCTGAAGTCAATAAACAAATCCTCAGGTGAAGATTAAAAAAAAATGCTAAAAAAATAGGTGCAGAGAGTATCACAAGAGGGAGAAACTCAGATTATGGACTTACAGAGATGAAAGGCTCGAGGGCTTCTGGGCCACGCTTCCAACCCCTGCAGGAGCCACCTCTGCAACCGGGTGCAGCACAGGTGGTGTCAGCGTGGTCTGCAGAGTGACAGTACAAACCAGCCCACACCTAGGAAAGAGAATCTCACCTCTGCCATTTTCCCATTTATAGGAAACTAGAAGTTAGTATATTTTGGATGGAAATGTTCTTGTTTATTTTATTTTACTTTTTATTCAATGTATTGGGGTGACCCTGGTTAACAAGATTATATAGGTTTCACCCAGACTGATGTGGCTCAGTCGCAAAGTCAAAGGTCACTGGTTCGATTTCCAGTCAGGGCACATGCCTGTGTCGTGGGTCTGTCCCCATTGGGGACATGCGAGAGGCAACGATGGATCAATGTTTCTCTCCCTCCTTTCCCTTCTCTCTAAAAATAAAAGAATAAAATCTTTTAAAAGAAACAACAAAAGATGAATAAGACGCCATCCAATGAGGAGCTTACAATCCAGCTGGAGAAACAAGGCCAGCTCACCCATGCAACTGCTTTGATTCTTCTTTCTTCTCTTGCACTTAAACAAGTGATCAACTTCAGTTGATTGGACCCTTCCAGGTATCTCTCCAATTTGTCCCTGGGTACTTCTTCCTTGTGCTTGGATTCCCCAAACTGCTTCCTAGATGACCTTCCACCCTTCCACTTATCCTCTCAAGTTGTCTCCCACATTACTTTAAGATTAATTTTCTTAAAATTGTTTTCACCAAGTTATTCACTTGCTCAGACAACCATAACAACTCCCAGCTGTGCACTGCATCAAATCTGAACTCATCCGCAGGCGCAGGCTGTATTGGATCTACCAACTCATAGCTTCTCTACCTTCATTGTTCACTAACAATGAATAAATCCAGTCCAGCCCTGGCTCGTGTGGCTCAGTTGGTTGGCGCACTGTCCCATAGCCGAAAGGTCATGGGTTCAATTCCTGGTCAGGGCACATGCCCGGGTTTGGGGTTCAGTCCTGGCCGGCCAGAGTTGCGAGGGGCAGCTGATCACTGTTTCTCTCTCATATCCATGTTTCCATCCCTCTCTCCCACCTTTCCCCTCTCTCTAAAATCAACAAGCATGTAAAAAAAAAAAAAAAAGAAGAAGAAGAAGAAGAAAAGTCCAATGTTTTCTACATAGTTTAAACCACTTAAGCTCTATGATTCTACATGAGTAAAATCCATATTTCTAACAATTCTCTCAAGAATCTTGTCTTTTCTGCAGGTAGGAATACCACACCAAGACGACGAAGTCTAGAAAGTGTGAGCTTTCTGAGGAGTGCAGGAGTTTACGTCTCTAGAGCCTCCAAACTTCGATGGCTCTCGCCTTGCTGTCTGCTTTTCTTACCTCACTTCTCATCACTCCTTTGTATGCAAACTTCTCCGCTCCCCCAGGAGAGAGGACACGTCTCTGTTCATTTGTTTTGCCTTCAACCCTTCTTACACACTCCCATTCCTTCTTTTCACTCCATTATGATTTACTCTTTCTAAATCTAACTTGCTTTATTGATATTATTCTTCACCTAAGAAAAACACCACCAAGATAATTCAGCCAATGTCCATACCATTGGCAAGCCTAAGGTATAAGCAGAGAAAGGAAAATAGAAAAGAAAGGAAGAAAAAAATAGTAGAAGACAGAATTTGGGAAAGGGAAATGATAATTCCTGCCATGATCAAGTGTTCACAGTGTGCCAGATACTTTCTAAACATCCTCAGAACAATCCTGATCTCTTATCCTCAAGTTTAAAACAGGGGAATGGAGAGTTAAATGATTCATCTGAGGCTAGTAAGGGTCAGAAACCAGACTGCATCCCAGGTGAATTAAGCCCATCCTCTTGCAACTAAGAGAATATTATCTCCATAACAAAAAGTAAGAAAAGAAGAATATAAAGTGGAGACAGGTCAGACCTTACCAACAATCAGACCTTACTCAGAACTTACCTTGCTCTGAGTGCTACTAAAAGAAATTATAGCACCATTTGTTACCAACAATTATCTACAGATAGCCATTAAGTTTTCGGCATGACAAAATTTAAGATTTTCTCTTATATGCAAATCACTTACCTTACTACATGGATGCACACACATTGGCATATACGCTCACACGTGCACATCCTCAGCTAAGAAGCTTGTATTAAAATTTTCATCCTCCTGATCTTGTATCTGGGTTACCAGTATATCTGTTCCTTTTCGGTTTTGACCCATGCTAATCTTTTAAGGTTCTCTTTATTTCTCCCCTTTCACCTTATTTCATGTTTCCCCTCCCCTTTTCCATACATCACTTTTAATTGGCACCTCCTTTTCTCTTTTATTCTTATCTCCCTCATTGCCTATGCATTTCTCTTACCTTAAGAGGGTGGTGTTAGTACAGGAAGTCCTAGCCACAGCAATTGAACAAAAAGAAATAAAAGGCATACAGATTGGAAAGGTAGAAGTAAAACTGTCATTATTTGCAGATAACATGATACTCTATATAGAGAACCCCAAGGATTACACCAAAAAACTACTAGAGCTGATCAATGAATTAAGTACAGTAGCGGAATACAAAATAAATAGCCAGAGATCAGTTGCATTGTTATACACCAGTAATGAACTATCAGAAAGGGAAATTAAGAAAACAATCCCATTTACAACTGCACCAAAAATAAATAAACAAACAAATAAAATACCTAAAAATAAACTTAACTAAGAATGTAAAAGACCTATACTCAGAAAATTATAAGACACTGAAGAAAGAAATTGAAGAAGATACAAATAAGTGGAAGCATATATTGTGTTCATGGACAGAAAGAATTAACATCATTAAAACATCCATATTTCTCAAAGGAATCTACAGATTCAATGCAATTTTTATCAAAAATACCAATCGCAGAACTAGAATATTCCAAAAATTTATATGAGACCACATAAGACCCAGAGTAGCCACAGCAATCTTGAGAAACAAGAACAAAGTTGGAAGAATCATGCTACCTGATATCAAACTATACTACAAGGTCATAGTAATCAAAACGGCATGGTACCGGCATAAAATCAGACATATAGATCAATGAAACAGAATAGATAGCCCAGAAATAAACCCTCACCTTTATGGTCAATTAATATTTAACAAAGGAGGCAAAAACATATAATGGGGTGAAGATAGTCATTCAATAAATGGTATTAGGAAAATTGGACAGATATGTGCACAAAAAATGAAACCAGACCACCTTCTTACATCACACACAAGAATAAACTCAAAATGGATTAAAAACTTACATGTTAGACTTGAAACCATAAAAATCTTAGAAGAAAACATAGGCAGTCAAATCTCAAACATTTCTTATAGCAGTGTTTTTTCTGATATATATCCTTGTGCAACAGAAACAAAAGAAAAAGTAAACAAATTGGACTACATCAAACTAAAAAGTTTTTGCACAGCCAAGGAAATGATCAGCAAAACGAAAATACAGCCTACTGAATGGGAGAACATATTCACTGATGATACATCTGATAAGGGGTTAATATCCAAAATTTATAAAGAACTCAACACCAAAAAAAACAAACAATCCAATTAAAAAAATGGGCAAAGTACATGAATGGACACTTCTCCAAAGAGGATATACAGACATACAGGCCAATAGACATATGAAAAGATGCTCAGTGTCACTAATCATCAGAGAAATGCAAATTAAGCCACAATGAGATATCATTTCACACTGGTCAGAATGACTATTATCAATAAATCAACAAACAACAAATGTTGGTCAGGATGTGGAGAAAAGAGAGCTCTCATGCACTGTTGGTGGGAATGCATATTGGTGAATCCAATGTGCACAGTAGTATGAGTTACCTCAAAAAACTTAAAAATGGAACTGCCTTATGACCCAGCAATTCCACTCTGGGGAATATATCCAAAGAAACCCAAAACAGTGGCTTAAAAGAATATATGCAGCCCTGGCTGGTGTAGCTCAGTGGATTGAGCGGGAGCTGGGAACCAGACGGTCCCGGTTCGATTCCCGGTCAGGGCACATGCCTAGGTCGCGGGCCAGGTCCCCAGTGAGGGCCATGTGAGAGGCAACCATACACTGCTGTTTCTCTCCCTCTCTGTCTCCCTCCCTTCTCCTCTCTCTAAAAATAAAATAAATAAAATCTTAAAAAAAAAAGAATATATGCACCCTTATGTTCATTGCAGTGTTATTTACAATAACCCAGATTTTGAAGCAGCCTAAATGTCCATCAGTAGATGAGTGGATAAAAAAGATATGATATATATATACACAATGGAATACCACTTGGCTGTAAAAAAAAGAAGGAAATCTTACCCTTGGCAATAGCATGGATGGACCCAGAGAGCATTATACTAAGTGAAATAAGCCAGTCAGAGAAGGACAAGTGCCATATGATTTCAGTCATATGTGGAATCTAATGAACAAAATAAACTAACAAATAAAATAGAAATAGACTCATAGAGAACAGACTGATAGCTGTCAGAGGGGAGGGGTGTTGCAGAGCTGGGTGAAAAAGGTGAAGGGATTAAGCAAAAACAAAAAACAAAACACAGCCCTGGCTGGTGTGGCTCAGTGGATTGAGCGCCAGCCTGCAAACCAAAAGGTCACTGGTTTGGTTCCCAGTCAAGACATATGCCTGGGTTTCGAGCCAGATCCCCAATGAGGGGCGCTAGAGAGGCAACCACACATTGATGTTTCTCTCTTTCTCCCTCCCTTCCTCTCTCTAAAAATAAATAAATAATATCTTTAAAAAAATTCTCTTAGATACAGACAACAGCACAGCGTTTACCAAAGGCAAAAGGGGGTGGGTGGAGGTAGAAGGTACATGGGGCATAAATGGTGATGGAAGGAGACTTGACTTGGGGTGGTGAACACAATATACAGATGATGTATGTATTGTAGAATTGTACACCTGAACACTGTATAATTTTATTAACCAATGTCACTCCGATAAATTTGATTTTAAAAGTACAAAAAAAAGGGTGTTGTTGGTTCTCAATAGATATCTATACTTTCATCATTTCTGCCCCACCACCCTTTGTCTTCATCTTCCTCATCTGTCATTCCTCCTTCACTACAACTCCAATTCCTACCCTGCTCCCTCTTAATTGCCAACTCCCCTCCATTAATCCTCCCTACTTCCTCACAAACTCCAATTATCCTCCCATCCACCTCGCACCCCTTTTCCCGCCTTTTCCTCCCAAGGTTCCAAAGCGCGAGGACCTCATTGTCTTTCTCCGCCATCCTCTAACCAGCCCACAGGACAGCCTTGTTACCATGACGACAGAGCTGCTGAAAGCTGAAGTCAAGGACCTGGTTGCCATGACTTCCGCTTCTCCGCCTCCGTCCCCGCCCACGCGCCCCGCAGCGTTAGCGCCTGCGCAGTACTCTACGTGAAGGGGCAGGGAGGGGCTTCGAGCCGAGGGGGAGGAGGAGAAGAAAGGATAAGAAAGGGAGTGGAGCTGGCGCCTACGGTGGCCGGAGAGGGACGTGCCAAGACGGAGGCTGCAGGATGGTAGGCTATGCGAAAAGGGAGGGGAGGGGGAACCGAGGGACGTGGGTTGTACCTGCGGGGGTCCTTGGGGGCCGCCCTCCGTGGGAGCCGCTCTTTCTTCCTCCGGTCCTGAGAGAACCTCACTTTCCTGGGTGGGCGAGCTGGCCTTGGGAGGAAGAGCAGCTGGAAATGGCTTTAGGGAGAAGGGGCGGGGAGAGGACGTATTAGTGGGGCGAGAGGGCTGATTTAGGGGGCTGCGGGACCGTCCCGAGCCAGGGGAGGCGCGCGGATCGCGATCCAAGGGGTCCCGACCACTGCCGCAGGGAAGTCGCCCGAGGAATAGGGGTGCGTGGGCCTGCTGGCGGAAGGAGGCAGCGGCGAGCGCGGGTCACACTCTGTCCCCGCGCAGCCCTGATAGGAGCGGTGGCCCGCGGAGTTAAGGCTGTATGGGAGGGTATAGTTTCCGGGTCCGAGGAGTGGACGGCGTGCTTCGGTTTATCGCCCGGCTTGCCTAGAGGCAGGGTAAGGTAGGAAGGCAAGTGGGCTCGAGGTCTTGCTCTGGAGGACTCAGGCTTTTAATCCCGGCTCCGGTGCTCTTCGCTCTCCGCCCCATTCTCTTTCCGGAACCCAGGCCTTCCGTCTTCCTGCTCGTCCCTCCTATCTTAGACGTGCAGAGCTCCCTTGCGCCCCTCTGTTGCCTTCCCACCATGCTAACGTGGGAAGCGCTTCCCACGTAAGAGGCGCTTCCCCTTCCTCACCACCAAAAACAAACAAAAAAACCACTGTAATTGTAATCTTTAGCCTACTAAACAGTATTAAACTAGTACTATCTCACGCACCCAAAGATTCCAGCCCTGGTATTGTCGGTATCGAGGAGAGCTGCAGGGCGAAAGCAAATAACTCCAGGATGTGGCCTGGACCTCCTGGAACTGAGTAGCTGGGGGCACACCTGGTAGGGAGGGCTCTGTACTCCTCTCTAATCTGTCCAGTTTGAGCCTTGTTCAACAAACATTCCCTAGGAGAGCCACCCTGGATGGCTGTGTACTAACTGAAGAACTGAAAGGGAAATTGGTCACCTGGTATCTGGGAAGGAGTGGGCATGTAGCAGGAGGCACTGTGAAAGAAGGAAGAGAGGAACACGGATGGCCAAGTGCCTGAATGGCTGACAATAGAGGAGGGTGGAATTGGGGGGGTGGGGCGCGGTTCTCATTATCAAGTGCTAAGATGAAAAACACCCCTAGGCATATGACTGGCACAGGAAGGCAGTGAGTTAGGGACATCTTCAAAGGCGAATGGCCAGGATGGGGTGGAGAATTGAAGTAGCTTCTTCAGGGACAAAATACCTGATTTTGGTGTGTTGGTGGATGGAAGGAGCATGGAAGAAAGCTGACATTTTGACATCAGCTATGGGCTGATTGTCACAGTGCTAGGCATTTTACTTTCCTTTAGGAAATGAGTAGGAAACAGGAGGTTGGGGGGAAAATAATAGTTTAATGTTACAGTGTTTACCATGTGCCAGGCACTGTTGCATATATCAACTCATTTAATCCCTCCTAACAACTCTGTAAGGTAGGTACTTTTACTATCTCTGTTTTAGAGACCAGGAAACTGAGGCCTAGAGGCAAAATAATTGTCCAAAGCAAATTACTCAACTAGTGAAGCCAGAATTTCAACCCAAATGACAGATTCAGAAGCTCTGAAACCCCCCAGAAGGAAAGGCATCGACTGGTAGAAATACCCAGAGTTGAGAGCAAGGGCTGCTTGTGTGAAGAAAGTAGAAGCTGTGAGTGGAGAAGAACGAGATGAGATGAGTTTGGGGCTGTTTCCTTATGAAGGAAAGAACCTCAGAGAATCAACTCTCTGACCCTCTGCTCTGCCTCGCCTCCCCACAGATGCGATTCATGCTGCTGTTCAGTCGGCAGGGAAAGCTGAGGCTGCAAAAATGGTACCTGGCCACATCGGACAAGGAGAGAAAGAAGATGGTTCGGGAGCTCATGCAGGTTGTTCTGGCTCGCAAGCCCAAGATGTGCAGCTTCCTGGAGTGGAGGGACCTCAAAGTTGTCTATAAGAGGTGACTCCCCACCTACTTTCAGACCTGCCTGGATCCTGCTTGACTGGCGCCTGGCAGTGGATTTGAATGGCTGAGTAATAAGCAGTCCATAGGTCAGGGAGAACTGGGAGCTAAGGACATCTGAAGGGTAGTGATGAGCTCCAGCTTCTTTCCTTTCCAAACTCACCTTGAAGAAAAAATTTTTTAAAGATTTTATTTATTTATTTTTAGAGAGAGGGGAAGGGAGGGAGAAAGAGAGGGAGAGAAACATCAAAGTGCGGTTGCCTCCCGCGTGCCCCCCACTGGGGACCTGGCGCACAACCCAGGCATGTGCCCTAGACTGGGAATCGAACCTGCGACCCTTTGGTTCGCAGGCCTGCACTCAATCCACTGAGCCACACCAGCCAGGGCTACCTTGAAGAAATTCCTGTTCCCCACTTAGTTTTGGCATACCTCTGTGCCAAAGGCCCTGTCTTGCTCATTACACATGTCCCTTGCTGTCTCATTCTACAGTCATAAATCCTGTGCTGCCCTAACCGATGTGGCTCAGTTGGTTAGGCGTCGTCTCACAAAGCAAAAGGTCACTGGTTCAATTCCTGGTGCACATGCCTGGGTTGCAGGTTCAGTTCTCGGTCGGAGCCATGCAAGAGGCAGCTGATTGATGTTTTTCTCTCACGCTTATGTTTCTCTCCCTCTCTTTCTTCCTCCCTTCCCCTCTCTCTAAAAATAAATAAAATCTTTTTAAAAATAAAATCCTGTGCTACTTTTGCCAACACACACACACTTTCCAGTCCCTTTTCTGAGCAGGTGAATTACTTGTCTCAGGCTTTTGCTGAGTCAAAGTGAGCAGGTCAGAGAGCGAGAGGAGCTTGGTGTTTGCCTGTTTGCGAGAGGCACTAAGAGACTGAATGAGTTGCTATCTGTATACCCCGGGGCCGCGTTGCGTGTGTCTAGTGGCCACACAGACTCTAAGCTAGGAATGAGGAGAAATGAGAGGTTTGAGCCCAGAATGCCTGGTCCTGGAGCAGGCCTAATAGCCTTCCCAGCTACGTCTCATGTGCCCCTGTCCCCAGATATGCCAGCCTCTATTTCTGCTGCGCCATCGAGGGCCAAGACAATGAACTCATCACACTGGAACTGATCCACCGATATGTGGAGCTCCTGGACAAATACTTTGGCAGCGTAAGTCTCCCCACCCTTCCCTGTTTCCATACTCAGCAATCCCCTGTTGCCTCCAAACTCTGGGACCCTTCTATTCTGCCCCGGGATACTTGGGTGAGGTGAAGTTGGAGCAGTGTGAATGGTAAGTAATCTCTCTGTTTAAGCCTTAAACCTAGCCATGCCCCTTAGTCAGCTGGGGGAAGGGAGTGGGGACCAGAATCTGCAACTTAATAAATCCATCTGGGACTCAGCTCAGACTTCTCACAAAAGAACAGAGGCCCTATTGAGATTTTATCAGTAGTTCCTGATCTTGACTCCTTCCCTGCCCTGCAGTACCTAGGGAAGGAGGCTAGCCCAGCTGTTGGTGGGAACAATGTCACAGATTTGGGGTGGGGGGACAGCAACAAGAGCCACAGTCAAGGGCAACTAATATTTTATGATCACAGTGAAAGAGACAAGAGAAAGAGAAGGAAAACCTGAACCAAGTCTAAGACTTAGGGGTTGGGACGACATAGACCTGGGGCAGGAACCCAAGGTGGGAAGAGTCTTCGTGAAGGAGACTGGGAGCCACACTGAGGAAGGCGCTGGGACTGGCTGGGAGGGAATGCACTTCATCACTCAACTCTGCCTTTCCCCCTCCTCTCAGGTGTGTGAGCTGGACATCATTTTTAATTTTGAGAAGGCCTACTTCATCTTGGATGAGTTTTTGATGGGGGGTGATGTCCAAGACACCTCCAAGAAGAGTGTGCTAAAGGCTATTGAGCAGGCTGATCTGCTGCAGGAGGTACGGGCCCAGAACAGTGAGGAGGAGGAAGAGTGTCATGGTAGAGGGTGCCGTCCCTCCCCTGGACACCCTGCCTGCCTGCCACAACTGCCCCCTTCCCGCCTCCAAAGGACCCCCCCTCCCTGTGGCGTCTGGCCCCCACGCCCAGTTGGCCAGCTTGTCCTCAAGCCCTGATTGCTTGGGGTGGAAGGTGGGAGTGGTAGACAGCCCCCCTGTATCAATTTTCTTCTCCTTCCCACAAGATCCAAAGTGGCTTGCCCCAGCTGAATATCCTTTGTCCCTTGCTTATCTTAGCATTTAAGAGTTGCTCAACGAATTGGAGAAAGAACACACAGTAGATAATTCTTTTCTTCCCTCCCTTTTTTCCATACACACTCAATGAGCCTCTGCTTCTCAGAAGCAAAAGGCTGCAGGGATTTAGGGTTGGGGTAGAAGGCACCTAGCTACTGGTTCATGCTGCTATCAGGCACCCCTGCCCTCACCGCATTAGTGCTTGCCCCCTCTCTGCTGTGCCACTGCTGAGACTTGGTGCAGGAAGATGAGTCACCGGAATCTGCAGTGACAAGCAAGCTGGCCTGAGCTGGCTTTGAGGAGGGGGTGAGATAGGGGCCTCTTCTCTGCAATAGGAGAAAAGCAGAACTGAACTTGTCACCTCACTGGTACAGGTTCCCTTACACACATACATGTGTGTGCATGCACACACACCCTAGTACACATGTGCCTTGGTACACACACACCTGTTACTAGTGCTCTGCTCAGACCCTAATGACTCATCTCTCTGCAGTCTGGTTCACCATACCTCAGGGGCCTGATGCCAACCTTTTACTCCTTTCTACCCCTGAAAAAATGGACCCAACTGTGCCAACCCCAGCCCTCAGAAAGTGTTTCCCATTCCCCAGCCCCAGCTTCACTCCCTTTCCCCTCAGATACTGAGGCTGAGCCCCCTGCTCACCAACCTGGCTTTGGGTTCTCTGGGTGGTGGTGGACTCAACTTGGACCCTTCTCCTTGTCATGGTTGACTCTGGGAGGTGGTCCTAGGAGGCTGGGGAACTCCCCTGAAGGGTTCCCCAGCTGTTCTGCCTTGGGCTCACATTGGCTTCTCTCCCCTCCCTGTTTCTCTGTGTGCTTCCCCCACTCTGCCTCTGTCTTTGTGATGCTGTTGTCTTGCCCACCCACCTCCCTCGTTCCCTGTCTGCCTCCCCTGGTGTCTCTGCGTCACCCTGTTTGTCTCTGCCTTAGGAGGATGAGTCGCCGCGCAGTGTGTTGGAGGAGATGGGTCTGGCATAGCCCCCGCCTTGGCCGCATGGAAATGTGGGGAGCTGGTGGAGAGGCAGGGCACAAGCCACAAGCAGCCCTTTTCTGGGTGGGACTCAGCTGCCCCTCCTCTGCTGCCTCACCTTCTTTTGGAGTGAGCTGTAGGCTCAGGACCCTCAAACAGTCCCTCCCTTCACCCCCTACCTCCTGTTTCCCTTTTCCTACTGAAGGTTTTTGGAGCTAGGAGGCAGAAAATTATGACCAAGACCCAAGAGGGGGGTGCTATTTGGCTTTCATTCCCTGCCTTTGAAGATCTATTACTCCAAACGTCCTTCCCTCCCTTATAACTGTAAATATATAAATATGTCAGGTTAAAGGGAAAAGGTTTTCAGGGCTCTTCTCCCTGCCCCATAACCTACCTCCATCCCCCCTGCAGCCAACCAGGGCAGCCTTTCTGCCTGGGAAGGGGGCATCTGTGTAGTGATTGGGTTGTCCTTTCCCCTCATCTGCCTCCTTCCCTTCCTTCTTGGCTGCAGTAGGGCCTCTGTTCAGTGCTAGGGGAGGAACAACACAGTTAATTGTTTTTCTAACCTTGCCATTTGGAGGGAGGGAGGGAGGGCGGGCTGGGGGAAGGGCAGGCTTCATGGGAGACTGGGCCCTGTCCCTCTTCACACCAGGTTCTGGATGAGGCAGGAGCTAAAGGGGTGGGTGGGGAAGTGTCTGACTTTATTTCCTTTCATCTAAAATAAAAGGAAACACATTTCTGGACTTTGCCTGCCTGAAGGTCTGTGAAAGAAGGCAGGGCTGCTGGGATCAGTCAGGAGGGGACAGGAACACTGCACAATTGACTCTTCCTGGGAACTGGGCTTGCCAGATTTAGGGCCAAACATTCTTTTGAAAAAGGGATACCGTAGATACCCAGTTCAATTTGTATGATAATAATTTTTAAGATTAAGTGTATCCTATGCAAACGTGTCCATTGTTTCTTTGAAATGCAAATTTAACTGAGTGTCCTGTTTTATGATTTCTCTGTGGAAGATTGCATTTGCATGGTTTAGTTATATTTGGGAAGGAGACTCAGGAATTCAAGAGTATATCCCACTCCCTATGCTTAGAAAAGTGTTGAGAAGTGGCTAAAACCAGGTTTATGTGGCTGCTGACCACTCCCCGCCCCCCCCCCCCCCCCCCCCCCCCCCCCCCCCCCCGACACACACATCTCATATTTCTTGGGAACGATGTAGGACCAGGGTGTTTAGGGAGTAGTTAGGGGAGGCAGGTCAGTGAGGTGGAACAGGGGCCGTGGGGAGCCACCAGCACTGCCCATGTGGCTTCAGGGTCAGGGAGCATGGAGCCTCCTAGGTAGCCCAGAGCTGTGGCTCCTTATCTACTTTGCATCTTTCTGCCGGGCCCTGGGAACCCATGACTTAACTACCACCACCCCCAAGCTGGAAATGGAATGTGGGGTTTCCAAATGGATGTGAGCCTATACTACCCCCAAATACAGTATGAAGTGGTTGGTGCCACTCCACCCTCGCTTTTGAGCAGAAGGAGATGGGTAATGTGGCTGGCGTTTCCCTCACCGCCCCTTGGGAAGGACCGCGCTGGCCCAAGGGGACGGGTGAATAACCGAGAACAAAGTCCTAATAAAATAGTCACTTTTATTTCTTAGCAAAACTATTTCCTCCGTGAGGGGTATTTACAAGAGAGAAGGGAAAGAAAGGGTAAATTCACAGAGACCAGGAGAGGGTGGAGAGGCTTGTGGAAGGCCGAAAGGGCAGGAGACAGACACAACTGGAACTAGGAGACTAAATGGGGGCAGCCCCCCGCGAGGGGAGAGAACTCGCACAAACCACCTGCTCGCCTGGGCTGGCCCTGGAGTACCCCAGAGTGAGTTTGGGGAGTTCGGGCTCTGGCCCCCGGAAGAGCTCTGACGGGTTCCCAGCACAGCCCGGGGGAAGAGGGCAGGGGCCGAGGGCGGGGTCAAGACGCATGCAAACACCCGACAGGGACAGGAGCGACACGGAGGGGGGCGACTGCGCGCGCCGTCGGCGCTCGGGGGCGGGGCCTGTCACGGGCGTTGGAGCAGCACGTGCTCGATGTAATTCTCCAACTCCTCCTGCTCCTGCAGCCGGCGCTCCTCCGCCTCCGCCTCCTCCTGCGCTCGCCGCGCCTGGGCCTCCCCGCCAGGATAGTGGCGCGAAGACGGCAAGGCGTGGTGGTAGTGGCGGCGGCGCGAGGCAGCGGGAGGGTGCAGCGTCCGAGGCCGGATGTAGTTGGGAGAAGGGTGGTAGGGCCCCGGGGGAAACACCTCAACCTCCTCCCGATCCCAAGGCGGGAGCACCTCGTTCCAATCTGGCAGCTCGTCCCGAGCGGGGGCGGGGACGGGGGGCGGGGACTGAGGGGAGCGGACGTGGGTAGGGGCGGGGGCAGCCCGTGGGGGCGGCACCGGCTCCGGAGGGGCGTTCTTCTTCCGCTTCCGCTTCTCCTCCACCTCCTCGATGATGCTGACCACGTCGTCCGCTGGCAGGTGGAGTTTGGTGGACAGCTCAATGAGGCTATCGATCGTCTGTGGGTCCATCTCTTCGTCGTCGTCGTCCTCCTCCTCCCCGCCCTCCTCTGCCCCTTCAGCGTCCTTCCGATGGTGGCCAGGCGTCTCCTCCTGGGAGCGCTTGTCCTCGGCTCCGGCTTCCCCGTCCTCCTCCGCGAACAGTAACGCGTTCTGCCGCGCCCTCTCCGCCTCCTCCGCCTCCGCCTCCGCCTCCGCCGCCTCCTCGTCCTCTTCCCCCACCCTCTCCTCACCGCCGCGTCTCTCCTGCTCCGCCTCCTCCCTCTCGCTCCCCTGCTCCTTCTCCTCTTGCTGCAGCCCCCGACCCCCCAGGCCGCGTTGCCGGGCCCCGCCCTGCAGCAAATACTGGAGCAGCAGGTCCGAGGCTAGGTCCGCCAGCCGCTCCTCCTGCGCAGCGGCCTGCCGGGTGGCCTCCGCCTGCCGCCGCCCTGCCTCTACCTGAGCCAGCCCTTGCTGTAGAAGGCGCTCCCCCGCCTCGGAGCCGCTCAGGAGTGAGCTCTCCGGCCGGCGCACCTTGGGGAAGGGGGCGCCCAGGCCTTGGTACGCCTTCGACAGGGGTGCCAGTGCCTCACCTAGGTGTGTTTTGGGGGAGGGCACTTTCCCCCCGAACTGGTGGGCTTCGGGGAGGGGGCGACTCTCGGGCATATGAGCCTGGAATTGCTGAGGAGCCGCGGGCAGCAGGGGCGCGCTCTCCGGGACACGCGCCTGGAACTCTCCCCAGGAAGCGCGCCACACGCGCTCCGGCCCGGGGCTCTCCAGGTTGACTCGGGTCAGCGTGTGGGTGCGAGTTTCCGTCTCTGCTGCTGCGGTCTCCTGCTGGCGCTTGGCGCTGCTCGGGCTGAAATCTCTCAGTTCCTGGAGCAGGGAAGCTAGCGCCTCGAGCTCCTCGGAGGGGTCGCCCGCGTCCGGACCATTCTCCTGACTCTGAGGGAGAGGCGGAGCCGCGGGTGCTTGGGTCTCTGGCGCTTGGAGGCTGTGGGTTTGGCTTCGCACTGTCTCGGTCAACAGAGCTTCAGCTGCTTCTTCCTCTGGCCCCCGCTGGGAGCCGCCTGGCGCCGGGGGCGAGGCTGGGCGGTCGAGTTTCTGTAGCAGCACCGCGGCCAGCGCCCGGGGATCCACCCCCTGGAAAAGCTCTCCCTCGTCCTGCGGCTCCGAATTTCGAGCGGTTCGGACCTCTGGAACGGGACCATCCTTTGGCCAGGGTATTGCGTCCCCAGCTACTGGGTCTTTATGCTCAGAGCTGAGAGGAGGTGACTTCGCCTCAGGGCGCCCGGGGGGCGCTCCTTCCAGCCCCTTCAGCAGTAGAAGGAAGCAGAAGAGGGAGGAAGCCGGCAACCTGAGCGATTTCATGACCAAGGGACTGTCCGAGACTGAAAAACAAAAGAGGGGAAAGGAAAAAAAAAAAAAAAAGGATTTCTATAAGAATTTTTCACTCTCTGATTCTATATTCCTTTCCCCCACCTTTAATCAGGAAATCAGGGATTCCCCAATCCCCATAATCTTACCCAGAAGAGGGACGTTTAAGGCTCAAATTAGGAAGATATTATGGCGATCTCTGGAGTCGTGTAAATGGGAAAATGCCCGAAATCCTCGCACCCACGGAGCCTCCTCGCCCCCTTCTCTGAGCCATCTCATTGCCAGCGCCCACGTACTAAGCAGCGAGGATAGGGGGGGGGAATCTCTGCTCCCTCCCCACAGGACTCTGGTTGGTGCGTGGGCGACTTCAGCAGCAAGAGAAAAGCAGCGACTCCCCCACTTACCAGGGACCCTTACGGGTGGCTCCCTAATGTGGTTTGAACACCCCCACCCGGGAGGAGAGAGAACCCTCCATCACTCCCACTGCTGCCAGGGTTTGAGGGTCGGACAGTGGAGTATTTACCAGCTGGTGTCACGACGCGGGTGGTGAAGAGGAGGGTCGAGGCAGGGTGGGGACAGGGGAAGATCTGGACGCGTTCTCCTTGGCTTGGAGAGATGGCTAGGGTACTAGCGACGGGCAAGGTCTGGCGTCCAGTAGCCTGGACTCAGCTGGGTCCGCGCGTCTCCAGGAAGCTTGCTCGCTCCGGCTTCAGCACGCTGGACAGCGCCCGCGCCGCTGCGGTCTTATAAAGGGGGGCGCGCGGTGTCACGTGGGGTGGT
Organism: Micronycteris hirsuta; assembly: GCA_004026765.1. Taxonomy (NCBI): domain Eukaryota; kingdom Metazoa; phylum Chordata; class Mammalia; order Chiroptera; family Phyllostomidae; genus Micronycteris; species Micronycteris hirsuta. Next base: position 1,107 of record PVJI01005121.1, on the reverse strand, counting down.
CCCGCCCCATTGACGTCAATGTTCATTCATGGGGAAGCGGGCGGGTGCCTAGAGGCTGGAGGATGCCCAGTGATTGGAGGTTGCGGTGCTCTCCCGGCCTGCGCCTGCGTACTGGGCCCTCGACTGAAGGGGCGTGCGCTAGTGGAGCACCCGGGAAATGAATGAATGAATGAATGAATGAATGAAATACCGGAGCGGGCAGGGTTGGGGGCTATGAATGAATGAAGGAGGGATGAGGAGAAAAGGATGAATGAATGAATGGGAGAATGAATGGAAAGGTGGGTGCAGAGGAGCTGGAAGGCAGGAGGGTGGGTTATCCAGCAACTTGGAGCTGCGGGAGTCCGTGTCGTGAAACGGAATAGGATGGGGGCATTCCCAGGTCTGACTGGGCACCAACAGGATATCTTACTGGGAAGGGGTAGGATAAAAATCCAAAGCAGGGGGTGGGGGCCGGCTCCCCATTCCCCGGCCTCAAGATCCATGGAGAACACGCCCAAGGACGGCGTGAACCTGAGAAAGGAGGGACGGATCTGCGCGCATGCAGGCGCCGTTCGCGGATCTGTGGTGCAGGGTGCCGGCCCTGGACCGGGGCAGATAGGTGGACCTTGCGGTTTTGGTAATCCCACCAAAAAGGGTCCAAGTCGGAAGAGAAAGGGGAAAGTCTGAGGATGTTTGTGCCTCTGTGTCGTGTCTGTACACTGTCGGTGCATGTCTGAAGAAAAAGGTGTGTCTGTCCTTCTGTCCAGCTGAGTCTGTAGCGTCTCTTGGCGCCTCCGCTGTGCCCCTTTCCAGCCCACCACTCCCCATCCCCCTTCAGCTTCTTTTCTTCCTGCTGCTTCCCCCCAAAGGACGTTTGGAGGGCAAGAGCAACCAGGTGGGGAGGGGGTTGCGCAGGTGGCGGGGTGACTCAACTCCAGCTCTCTCCACTGCTTAAAGGGAAGGTTTGAACGTGATGCAGGAGGTGGGGGTGGACGTGCAACGTCAGAGATCGCCCCTTACAGCCACCATACCCCTCGTCCGGATCTCCAGCCTGAGAGGTTGGGGCTGGGGGCTTGGACAGCTAGAGGTTCCGGGGGGTGGGGGACGATGACGCACAGATTGCGCAAA